>CM077652.1:31039472-31061972 GCA_039707465.1 Rhabdophis nuchalis
CCAAGCTATCAATCCATGCAATAGATCTCTTGGGTCGTGATCGCTCCGACACTTCCTTCTCTAAACTGATGGTGATAAATTATGGCCGACTGAACTTTATACCCCAGTGTGCAGGTATGCTGTCGTGCTGCTTCCCATCCTAAACCTGAACGGCATACAGCTTCTGAAGAAACCAGAGTGCCCACATTAATCTTTCTGTTAGAAAATGTTTCAGTGTGGAGCTAGTCTAGCGATAGATTTCTCTTACTTGGATTATAGAATTTGGCCAGCAAGAAACTCACCTAGTGTTGTGGCCCAGCCGGCTCCGGATGAGCTGATGATGGATTCCTCTAGTGAGGAGTCCTATGAGTATGCTCTAGAGGAGGAGACCGAGAGTGAGAGAGCAGAGAGCCCGCTAGGCATCAGGAGGCACCTGGGGCTTGGAGTAGTGGTGAGGATCAAACCCAGTTTGTTCCTGATGTCAGGCTACGAAGGATCGAGAGCAGGCAGTGTCAGTTACAAGAGAGACGAACCCGGAGGAGGTAATTTGCCTGGCTCTATCTTTTGTGTACTTGGTGCAACTTGTAGTAAATGTTATTATATCTCATTCCATTGGAATACCCTTCCTCCTCTTCCTCCTCCTCCTCCTCTTCCTCTTCCTCCTCCTCCTCCTCCTCCTCCTCCTCCTCCTCCTCCTCCTCCTCCTCCTCCTCCTCCTCCTCCTCCTCCTCCTCCTCTTCTTCTTCTTCTTCTTCTTCTTCTTCTTCTTCTTCTTCTTCTTCTTCTTCTTCTTCTTCTTCTTCTTCTTCTTCTTCTTCTTCTTCTTCTTCTTCTTCTTCTTCTTCTTCTCTTCTTCTTTGTCTCAGCTGCCTAATTGACTGGCCCCTCCCAAGAAGGGTTGCAGGGAACAACACATAATTTGCAGAATCGGATCTTTCGTGTCTCAAGTCATGGTGTATATTCTTTCATCAAGAAACTTCACGTTTGCTCAAGGTCAGTTCGGGCGAGCAGCCAAGAAGCAGTCAGTTTTGGTTGTTCTTCTTGTTAAGGAGGGAGTCAGAACACCTAGCATATATGGCATAGCATGCCATATACATGTATAGCTCATATACCATAGATAGCATGCAAATCTTGATGGAACGATGGATGGATAAAAGAGAGGGAGGGAGGGAGGAAGGGAAGGAAGGAAGGAAGGAAAGAGAGAAGGAAATCGATATTATATAAGAGGGAGGGAGGGAGGAAAATTAGATAATATAAGAGAGAGGGAGGGAGAGAGGAAGGGGGGAGGAAGGGAATGAAGGAAGGGAAGGGAAGGGAAGGAAGGAAGGAAGGAAGGAAGGAAGGAAGGAAGGAAGGAAAGAGAGAAGGAAATCGATATTATATAAGAGGGAGGGAGGAAAATGAGATAATATAAGAGAGAGGGAGGGAGAGAGGAAGGGAGGGAGGGAATGAAGGAAGGGAAGGGAAGGGAAGGAAGGAAGGAAGGAAATTGATATTATATAAGAGGGAGGGAGTTCCAGCGAGAAGAAAATGGGATTACAAATTCTACTTCCTAGATTACTTTAAAAAAAAAACTTGTAACAGATCTTACATAAAATGTATCAGAGTTTGTTGCAGCAATGAAATCCAGAAAACACACATAGGTAACTGATTCAGCAGGATTCATTAACTTCTCTTTATATACATAATAGCACACGAGGCATATATACAATACCAAGAGTGGTTCTTCCTGCGTGGTAGAGAGGAGAGATTGGTTTCAATTCCAGTTCCAGTTTTAGTTCTAGCACAGACTCAGAGCTACAGAGCTAAGCCACGCCCAGGCTCCAAAGTGTTTCAACTCCCATTGGCTGACCTTGCTACTGTCCTATTCCAGTATATGAATATACTCTGACAAAGTGTTTCATGATCAGGCAGAAACTGGGTTAAGTTTCTTATCCTTGATACTTTTTCCGTGCCTTTTACGTGAAATGTGAGGGAACTTGCAGAAACTATGACAGATAAATGGTTTGAGATGTGACTGCTCTACCAAACCAATCATTGAGGAATTGTGACATGATCTCTTTCAGGTGTCAGGGTTCCAAATAGCATCCCAAAGTAAATCAGAGTCCGAGGCAAAAGATTCCTCAAAGTTCCAATTTATTAAGAGAGCCATGTTGGTACATCTGCGGAAAACCCGAATCTGAAAGCTTCCCGGTTTTCCCCACCCAGTTGAAAGTTCAAGATCTTGCCCCCCACACCCACAAGCCCATCACATGATCTTCCACTTCCAATTTTCCACTGCCTTGCTGGCAGTTCCACCTATCCAGTTCCAGTCAGGTGCAGAGACAAAGGATGACCTTGGCTTTCTAGAAAGAATTTTGTTATGGCTACATGTCATCTAACTCCATACAATCCCTCCCTTTCCATTTTCCCACAATAGAAAAGGCAGAGTAGAATAATACAAATTGTGGCAGGCCAAAGATCCCAAAGAAAAGATGGCGGCAGGCCTGACATCAGGTTTGTTCTGTAGGAAGTCTACAGAGGAATCATCTGCAGAAATCCAGTACGTTTGTCTGTGTGAAATCTTTCTGAATCCACCGTGAGCATAGCCTTCATCTTCGTTCTCACCTCATCAATTGGGAATCGATCTGTCACATTTTGCTGTGTTGTGTTGGGCATCGAGAAGGGCATTTCATAAGGTTTGCCCATCTGGAAGGTACACAAATAAAAGAAGCTATCCATAACCCCAAATGACCTCTTCGAACATCAGGAGGTAAAATATGCCACAACTTCCATCAAGGAGTAACAGCAGTTTTCTGCCTTCCTTTTCTTGTTTCAATGAATAATTTATCTTCCTGTTTGTTATTTATCTCCTTTAAAATAATTTCCCACCAAGTCCTTCTCTCTATTCATAATTATGGCAATTCATGGTTTTCTGGAAGGCTAGCACCTGCTGCAGCGGGGATAATAACATAATTCAAAATTTCTACAATAGAAAGAATAGAAGGCTTGCTAATTTCTGTCTTGCATTTCTAGCAAGGCTGACTGTTACAATTAATAACTATTGGATACCAAATAGATGTAGCGCTCTCTCTCTCCCTCTCCCTCTCTCTCTCTCTTTCTCTCTCTACTTTCTCGCTCTCTCACTCCTCTCTCTCGCTTTCTCTCTCTCCTCTCTCTGTCATTCTCTCTCCACTTTCTCTCACTCCTCTCTCTCTTTCTCTCTCTCTCTCCTCTCTCTCTCTTTCTCTCTCTCTCTCTCTGTCATTCTCTCTCCACTTTCTCTCACTTTTCTCTCACTCCTCTCTCTCGCTTTCTCTCTCTCTGTCATTCTCTCTCCACTTTCACTCCTCTCTCTCTTTCTCTCTGTCCTCGTCTCTCTCATTCTCTCTCCTCTCTCTCCTCTCTCTCTCTCTCTCTCTCCTCACTTATTCTCCTCACTTATTCTCTTTTCTCTCTCATTCTCTCTCCACTTTCTCTCTCTCACTCCCCCCCTCTTTCTCCCCCCTCTCTCTCTGTGCTAATGTTCATGAATCCCACTATATCACCACCTGTTTTTCTGCCTTACTTGGGCTGGGTTGTTGAATATAATTTTATTGCTTTTTTTTTTTTTTTGCAGGAAGAGAAAAACAGATTATTGTTATTATTCCCTAGCTTACATTCTCAAACCCTTCAGGTTCCTTTCCCCAAAGTATTTCTCGCAAATACTGTTTCCAAGTCAACTCTCCTTCTTCTCCTTGAACCAAACCTTTTGTTTTTCTTTCCCAAATGAACATTTTGCCAATTGTTGTGTCTCTCGAAATTCTCTCGATTATTTTGGCCCTGTTTCTTTGACCTATAGAGATCATTTGGGCTGCTGTTATATCTTCCAGGTTGTTAAATATCCCACCCAATTTCTACTTGACCTCCCCTCCAACTCCTCATCCAAATAATTAATAGTCACTGTGTCAGGGTAATGATTTAAGAGCTGGCCAGCTGCTCAAATATGAAAGAGCAGACATTCAATAAAGAAGAAGAGAAATTACAGAGCTGCCCGGATAACAAGGTATGGCAACTATAAAGTTATTACATTCCCAAATCAAATCTAGTTCCCCAAGAATTCTTCCATCCACGCATTAATTGGTCTTGGGTTTCCAGAAACCATCCAAGGTCAGTTGATGTTGTCATCTAGGACAGGGGTCTCCAACCTTTGCAACTTTAAGTCTGAAGGACTTCAGCTCCCAGAATTCTGTGCTTCCAACCTGAAGTCTCCAGTGGTTGCTTCATTCTGGTCAAAGACAAGATCAGATGAGTAACTTTTATGGACTTTGGGTTGGTCACATTTCTTTTCCCAATCTTCTGATAGTGAAACCACTACATCACCCTAGGGCAGGCGTAACTTTAGGGCAGGGGCAACTTTAAGTCTGAAGGACTTCAGCCCCAGTCTTCTCCAAAGCAAAGCTGGCTAGAGAAGTCTGGGAGCTGAAGTCCTTCCGACTTAAAGTTGCAAAGGTTGGAGACCCCTGATCTAGGGGCTTTTTTTCCAATCTTTTTTTTATTTTTTATTCTCTTACCTACCATTTTAAGTATACATTCAAATAATTGATATTCTTCTTTACATTTAGCATTCTTATACATTTATTATTTCATTTAATAGGTTATAATATACAGTTTGGGTTGCTTTGTTTACCATCCCTTCCGCCTGTTGTAACACCACCTTGTTTCCCCTTTCTTTTCTCCCTCCCTCCCTCCTCTCTGTCCTTCCTTCCTTCCTTCCTTCCTTCCTTCCTTCCTTCCTTCCTTCCTTCCTTCCTTCCTTCCTCTTCCCCTTCCCCTTCCTTCTTCCCTTACCTCTCCCCTACTCCTACTCTTCCTCTTTCCCTTCCTACCCTCTCTCCTTCTCTTCCTCTCCCTTCCATCCTCCTCTCCTTACATCTTTCTTCTTTCCCCCGTCTTCCTCTCATTCTCTCCTTCTCTCTCCCTTTCTTTTTCTATTATTGAAGGTGTCTCTTTCAGATCTCAGTTTATGTTTCCTTAGGATGGTATTTCTGCAAACCCAAATATAATTTGATATCATTTCTTATCCCCTTACCTTCGCTAATCTATCCTAACTACGTCCCCCCTTTATATCTCGCTCTTGAATATATACATACATACATACATATTTGCTTTCGTAGATTTTCACGGGTGTAGGTATGCTGGCATTGCTTGCTTCGGGTATTTTCCCGTGTATAAGGCATGGAAATGTTATTGCAATGTTTCGACAAGATCTCACTTGTCATTGTCAGGCTTTGGTCTGTGACTGTGACTGCGAAGGCATGGCCCTTTTTAAAGGAACCCCAAAGACAAGATCCAGCTAGAAAGCCAAGGGGTCTACAAAATTCCATGTAAAATCTGCCCTGTCACTTATATAGGACAAACCAACAGAAGGATAAGTGCACGTATCGCAGAGCATAAAAATGCATTAAAAAAATCAACTTAATACCTCATCTCTTTATCAGCATTTCAAAACTACAGGACATGACATTGACTTTCAAGGAACTAAAATGATCTCCAAGGCTGAACAACTGAACAGGAGAATAATCAGAGAAGCCATTGAAATAGAGAAGCAATCTAACAGTATGAACAAACGTGATGACACCTCCCGCCTACCAGACATCTGGAAACCAGCACTGACCAGCAGACGAGCCCCACCCTCCACCCAAGCCGTTGAAATTCAAAATAAGGAGAAACATACAAATGAGACCAATCAGCATCAATATACCAGTCATGATGCAGCTGCACAGACAATCAACACACTCACAACAATAGTCAGCACTCCACCCCCCACACCAAGATTTAAAAAAGGGCCATGCCTTCGCAGTCACAGTCACAGACCAAAGCCTGACGATGACAAGTGAGATCTTGTCGAAACGTTGCAATAACATTTCCATGCCTTATAGACAGGAAAATACCCGAAGCAAGCAATGCCACCATACATACATGCATACATACATACATACATACATACATACATACATACATACATACATAAAAATAAAAATGTAACAAGAGTTTGTTCAAAACCGCTAATCTCCAAAAGTCCTGCACCGATCGCTTCCAAATTTTCACACAACATTCCTTTCAAGTACGGCACCAATGATATATATATATATAGATTGTGTAGATGTCACACCTGTGCCAGGTACACACAACGGAAATGTTAAAAATGTTTAAAAGGTTGGTAGTTGGATACAGAGAGAGCAGTGGGCCGCAGGTATTATGTCATCCTTTATGACATAAAATACTCTGTCCATAAGATTCAAGGAGAAATACAGTAGGTAGGTAGGTAGGCAGCTATAGGGATAGAGAGAGGGAGGAAGAAATACAGTAGGTAGGTAGAGGGATAGAGAGGGAGAAATACAGTAGGTAGGTAGGTAGGTAGGTAGGTAGGTAGGTAGGTAGGTAGGTAGGTAGAGGGAAAGAGGAAGAAATACAGTAGGTAGGTAGAGGGATAGAGAGGGAGAAATACAGTAGGTAGGTAGGTAGGTAGGTAGAGAGAAAGAGGGAGAAATACAGTAGGTAGGTAGAGGGATAGAGAGGGAGAAATACAGTAGGTAGGTAGGTAGGTAGAGGGAAAGAGGAAGAAATACAGTAGGTAGGTAGAGGGATAGAGAGGGAGAAATACAGTAGGTAGGTAGGTAGGTAGGTAGGTAGGTAGGTAGGTAGAGGGAAAGAGGAAGAAATACAGTAGATAGGTAGAGGGAAAGAGAGGGAGAAATACAGTAGGTAGGTAGGTAGGTAGGTAGGTAGGTAGGTAGGTAGAGGGAAAGAGGAAGAAATACAGTAGGTAGGTAGAGGGATAGAGAGGGAGAAATACAGTAGGTAGGTAGGTAGGTAGGTAGGTAGGTAGAGGGAAAGAGGAAGAAATACAGTAGGTAGGTAGAGGGAAAGAGGGAGAAATACAGTAGGTAGGTAGGTAGGTAGGTAGGTAGGTAGGTAGGTAGAGGGAAAGAGGAAGAAATACAGTAGGTAGGTAGAGGGATAGAGAGGGAGAAATACAGTAGGTAGGTAGGTAGGTAGGTAGGTAGGTAGGTAGGTAGGTAGAGGGAAAGAGGAAGAAATACAGTAGGTAGGTAGAGGGAAAGAGGGAGAAATACAGTAGGTAGGTAGGTAGGTAGGTAGGTAGGTAGGTAGGTAGGTAGGTAGGTAGAGAGAAAGAGGGAGAAATACAGTAGGTAGGTAGAGGGATAGAGAGGGAGAAATACAGTAGGTAGGTAGGTAGGTAGAGGGAAAGAGGAAGAAATACAGTAGGTAGGTAGAGGGATAGAGAGGGAGAAATACAGTAGGTAGGTAGGTAGGTAGGTAGGTAGAGGGAAAGAGGAAGAAATACAGTAGGTAGGTAGAGGGAAAGAGAGGGAGAAATACAGTAGGTAGGTAGGTAGGTAGGTAGGTAGGTAGGTAGGTAGGTAGAGGGAAAGAGGAAGAAATACAGTAGGTAGGTAGAGGGATAGAGAGGGAGAAATACAGTAGGTAGGTAGGTAGGTAGGTAGGTAGGTAGAGGGAAAGAGGAAGAAATACAGTAGGTAGGTAGAGGGAAAGAGGGAGAAATACAGTAGGTAGGTAGGTAGGTAGGTAGGTAGGTAGGTAGGTAGGTAGAGAGAAAGAGGGAGAAATACAGTAGGTAGGTAGAGGGATAGAGAGGGAGAAATACAGTAGGTAGGTAGGTAGGTAGAGGGAAAGAGGAAGAAATACAGTAGGTAGGTAGAGGGATAGAGAGGGAGAAATACAGTAGGTAGGTAGGTAGGTAGGTAGGTAGGTAGGTAGGTAGGTAGGTAGGTAGGTAGAGGGAAAGAGGAAGAAATACAGTAGGTAGGTAGAGGGAAAGAGGGAGAAATACAGTAGGTAGGTAGGTAGGTAGGTAGGTAGAGAGAAAGAGGGAGAAATACAGTAGGTAGGTAGAGGGATAGAGAGGGAGAAATACAGTAGGTAGGTAGGTAGGTAGAGGGAAAGAGGGAGAAATACAGTAGGTAGGTAGAGGGATAGAGAGGGAGAAATACAGTAGGTAGGTAGGTAGGTAGGTAGGTAGGTAGGTAGGTAGGTAGAGAGAAAGAGGGAGAAATACAGTAGGTAGGTAGAGGGATAGAGAGGGAGAAATACAGTAGGTAGGTAGGTAGGTAGAGGGAAAGAGGAAGAAATACAGTAGGTAGGTAGAGGGATAGAGAGGGAGAAATACAGTAGGTAGGTAGGTAGGTAGGTAGGTAGGTAGGTAGGTAGGTAGGTAGAGGGAAAGAGGAAGAAATACAGTAGGTAGGTAGAGGGAAAGAGGGAGAAATACAGTAGGTAGGTAGGTAGGTAGGTAGGTAGGTAGGTAGGTAGGTAGGTAGGTAGAGAGAAAGAGGGAGAAATACAGTAGGTAGGTAGAGGGATAGAGAGGGAGAAATACAGTAGGTAGGTAGGTAGGTAGAGGGAAAGAGGGAGAAATACAGTAGGTAGGTAGAGGGATAGAGAGGGAGAAATACAGTAGGTAGGTAGGTAGGTAGGTAGGTAGGTAGGTAGGTAGGTAGAGAGAAAGAGGGAGAAATACAGTAGGTAGGTAGAGGGATAGAGAGGGAGAAATACAGTAGGTAGGTAGGTAGGTAGAGGGAAAGAGGGAGAAATACAGTAGGTAGGTAGGTTGGGGTTTATACGGTGGTTGTGTGTATGTGTTTGTGTGTGCAGGTTGGTTACACACAGATTGGTTGGCCATTTAACCAGACTGGGCCACAGCAATGCGTGGCCGGGAACAGCTAGTGTTTAATATTTTCTTTTCTATTTTCCCCTTCTTTCCTCCCTCCCTCCCTTTTTCCATTAAATAGTGCATGGTCTGGGTTCTATATCTTCTTCCTACTTTCTTTTCTAGTTTCCTTTCTCTAGCCAGTTTTGTCATCTAGTTTTAAGGCACTTAAGAACAAAAGTCTGAACGGGAACAGCTGAATAAAAACATTTTAAAGACCTTGCGTTATGGAAAGTCCTGCTTAAAACACGTAGTGCCATCGCAGGCTATTTATTTATTTGAAATGATTTGACGAAACGGAGCAATGTGTGTGTCAATGCATCCCTCATGTCAGCTGGCTTCAGGCAGATCTGAACAGCCTTCATCACAACTTCATATTTGCGACGGTTACTGTTGTGATTTGCCACATCTGCTTTGCTTTGATATAGCTGGGGATCTGTGTGCAGCCTTTGTTAAAACGAAACAAAACCTGAAGTTCTCTGACATTCGTCAATTTTCTTCTCTGAAACCTTGGCGTGATTCCATTTGTCAAGTCCCTGGCTTGAAAGCACCCTACTCAGAAAGAACCCCAGCATCTTAAACATCGCCGAAGCTTGTCGCTTAAATGAGACATTTGTCTTGGCAGCTGCAGGCCTTTTTCTAAATGAGGTGCCTGTCACCCTTCAGTCATCCTCTGGTTTACAGAATGTCCTGCAAAGGATGGTTTGAGGCACGTTAGAATTCGTCGACATCTGTCAAGAGGAGTTACAGTTTGGACCCCAAACATTTCGCTTCTAAGAATTCAAGGTTTCTATGTTGAAAGAAAAAAACAATAGGTTCTTGGGTCACATGACCCCATCACCGCCAAGCTGCGCCCACAGAACCAGTGACAAAAATATTTAGATTTCACCCCTGGCCTGTAGCCACTGAAATGTCCTTCCTTCAACGACTGGAAAGGGCCAAGCCCTGTCTTTTGCAAGACTCTGAAAACCTGACTTTGTTCGCTAGCCTGGAGTGCTGAATGTGTGAAGGGCCCATTTCTTGGCTTTACTCTCTAACTATCTCAGATAACAATCGCAACAGCACTTACACCTATTAAACAGATCAAACAGATTAACAGAGTTGGAAGGGACGGTGTAGGACCGTGATGGCGAAGCTATGGCACGCGTGCCACAGGTGGCACGCGGAGCCATATCTGCTGCCACCCAAGCCATCAGCTCCAGTGCAGATGTGCGTGCCAGCCAGTTGATTTTTGGCCTTGCAGAGGGTCAGGAAGGCCATTTTTGCCCTCCCCAGGCTTCAGGAAAGCCTCTGGAGCCTGGGGAGGGGAAAAACACCTACTGGAAGTTCATTTCTGGAGGCTTTCCTGGATCCTGAGGAGGGTGAAAATGGCCTCCAACCCCCGGAGGAAATTCCAAGCTCAGCTTGGAGGCGAGCAGTGTGGCACGTGTGTGTGTGGGGGGGAGTGTGTGGGAGGCTGTGCATCACATGTGCATGTGGAGGGGGGGGGCTCTTTGCATTATGAGTGCTGGCACACCCGCCCACTGTTACACATGCGCCCTCAAATTTTTGGCACCCAATAACAAAAAGATTCGCCATCATTGGTGTAGGTCATGTAATCCAACTCCATGCCCAAATTGGATGGATGGCTGAATTGATGGATGATAGATAGATAGATAGATAGATAGATAGATAGATAGATAGATAGATAGATAGATAGATAGATAGATAGATAGGAGATGATAGATATGATAGATAGATAGATAGATAGATGATAGATAGATAGATAGAGATAGAAATATAGATAGATATTAGAGATAATAGATAATTAGATAGATAGATAGATAGATAGATAGATAGATAGATAGATAGATAGATAGATAGATAGATAGATAGATAGATAGATAGAGATAGAAAGATAGATAGACATTAGAGATAATAGATAGATAGATAGATAGATAGATAGATAGATAGATAGATAGATAGATAGATAGATAGATAGATACTGTAGATAGATATGATAGGTAGGTAGATGTGATAGATTTAGATTTATTGAATTTTTAGACCGCCCTTCTCCCTTGCGGGACTCAGGCCGGTGTACAGGCAATAATAAGAACAATAAGATATGGCATAAGATCCAATTAAAATACAATTTAAAATATATTAAATGGATTGGCCTGTTCTAAAACCAATTAAAAAACTAAAGCAATTAAAAAAAAAAACTACGCCAAGCCGGCCGCACGAAACAGAGGCCCGACGGAACTGGTGCAGGTCCGTGGTTGTCCTTAGCCCAGGGGATAGCTCATTCCAGAGGGCAGGGGCTGCCACAGAGAAGGTTCTCCCCCTAGGGGTCGCCAGCCGGCATTGCCTGGCCGACTGTACCCTGAGGAGGTCCTCCCTGTGGGAGTGGACTGGTCGGTGGGAGGTATTTGGTAGCAGGAGGCGGTCTTGCAGATAGCCAGGTCCCTTGCCATGGAGCGCTTTGAAGATGGTTACTAATACCTTGAAGCGCACTCGGAAAGCCACAGGCAGCCAGTGCAGCTCGCACAGGAGAGGTGTCACGTGGGAGCATCTAGACGCTCCCAGAATCCCCCGCGTGGCCGCATTCTGGACTAACTGGAGTCTCCGGGTGCACCTCAAGGGAAGCCCCATGTAGAGAGCATTGCAGTAGTCCAGGCAGGATAGATAGATAGATAGATGGATGGATGGATGGATGGATGGATGGATGGATGGATAGATAGATAGATAGATAGATAGATAGATAGAGATAGAAAGATAGACATTAGAGATAATAGATAATTAGATAGCCAGTGCAGCTCGCACAGGAGAGGTGTCACGTGGGAGCATCTAGACGCTCCCAGAATCCCCCGCGTGGCCGCATTCTGGACTAACTGGAGTCTCCGGGTGCACCTCAAGGGAAGCCCCATGTAGAGAGCATTGCAGTAGTCCAGGCAGGATAGATAGATAGATAGATAGATGGATGGATGGATGGATGGATGGATGGATGGATGGATGGATGGATAGATAGATAGATAGATAGATAGATAGATAGATAGATAGATAGATAGATAGATAGATATAGACAGACAGACAGACAGACAGACAGACAGACAGACAGACAGACAGACAGATAATGATAGGTAGGTAGGCAGGCAGGCAGGCAGGCAGGCCGATGAGATGTGATAGATGATATAGATAAATAGACAGATAGCTAGAGGTAGACAGGCAGACACGAGCTTAGCTAGATAGCATCCAAATGATCAGTGATGGGCTTCAATTACCGGTTCGCTTGTGCACAGAAGAATCCGGGTGGATTGGGTAGAGTCTCCCGCCACCATCACTACTGATTCGCCCAATCCAGGCCAACCGGGAGCAACCCACCACTGCCCATGATCACGTGATCAAAATTCAGATGGTTGGCAACTGGTTCATACTTATGACCGTTGCACTGATCCGAGGTCGTGTGATCCCCTTTTGCAACCTTCTCACAAGCAAAGTCAACGGGGATCCTGAGTTACTAACGTATCAACTCCAGCAATTCACTTAACAATTGTGTCAAGAAAGGTTGTAAAATAGGTTGCAAAACTCCCTTAACAAATGTCTCACTTAACAACAGACATTTTCCTACCAGAAGTCCAGAGAAGCTACGGCAGTCTCTACTGCTGAAAATATATCACAGTGTCTCCCCCATCATTGTTCTCACTCACCAGAGATGGAAGTGACAGGAAAGGGTTAACTCTACCAGGTTTAAGGCCTCATCTTTCATGGACCAGATGTTGAAGCTGTTGGACATGTCCTCTTTGACTGCAAATTGTACTCTGCAGGAAAGGCTCCTTGTTTCGATTCTTATTTAAATTTTAAAAAAAATGCCAGGGCACCAATCTGTTCTTGCTTTTTGCAAGGAACGAGTCTGCGTATTATTAATAGGGCTGCGGTCTTTATTTCAAAGGTCATTTTGAAGAGCACGAAGTGTTTAGATCAGATCCTTCTCTGATCTAGAGAGCCTTCTCTGTGGCAGCACCCGCCCTCTGGAATGACCTACCCCCTGACCTACGGACAATCACAGACCTGCGCCTTTTCCGTCGGGCTTTGAAGACCCATTTATTCCGAGCGGCCGGCCTGGCATAGTTTCTAAACTGGCATATTTTTAAACGCTTTAGTTTTATATGATTTTAGTACCACCACCTCGGACCTCCGCCTCTTCCGCCAACGTCTTAAGACGTATCTATTCCAACAAGCCGGCCTAGCATAGCCCCCCGTTTCTGACTCTTTCTGACTCTATCTATAATTTTTAATTTTCAGGGTTTTAAATGGGTTTTTTAGCATGGGTTTTAATTTAATTTAATATGTTTTAAATATTGTATATTGTCTTTTGTTATGGTTTTAATAATGCCTGTGCGCCGCCCTGGGTCCTAACAAGGAGAAGGGCGGGGTATAAATTCGAAAAATAAGTAAATAAAATAATAAATAAAATAGTAGGGATTTTAACAGGTTTTAGACAGGCTATCCATTATTTAATGTATTTTTAATAGGTTTTTAATTGCTTTCTATGTTTTTATTCATGATTTTACTGCTGCCTGTACACCGCCCTGAGTCCCAGAAGGGAGAAGGGTGGTATAGAAATTTAAATATTAAATATTAAATAAAATTAAAGATTGGGATTAACTGTAAGGATGATGACTTACAATGAGCGCGTCTTATTGTCCTCTTTGTAGCTATTCACATATTTGTATTGGTTTTATGTTTTGATCGGGTCCAACGACTGTTGGAAGGAATATCCATCTGGTTCAGTTCCGATCCGGGAGAAAGGCCCTGGAGACAAAATGGAGGCTGGAGGCTGATTAGAAAGAGGGTCCATTATTGATGAACAGGGCCACGTGGGTTGTGATTCTGGTGCAGCTGGCCGCATAGAGTTGAGAGTGAAGGGTTTCTATACCTTCTCTTGGGCTTTGAACTTGAGCTTGCTGTTCCTGTGCAAGAACATGTATCCTACTGGCTATTGTAGGGGGTCATAGCTGGCTCTGTAGTTTGTCTGAGCTCCCAGGTTTGGTTGAAGTTTGGCGGATGCAAAGAAGAGGCATGTTGGGGAATTACTTTTATGGCTGAGGGCTTATCCTATCTTTGTTCAGACCGTGCTGCAGGGAATTTTTGCCTATGAATAGAGCTACCAATCTCTTTATCTCTTAAGTGCTGACATCGGCTGTGTGTCAGGGTTCCAAATAGCATCCGAAATTAAATCAGAATCCAAGGAAAGTAATCCTCAAAGTTCCAATTTATGAAGAGAGCCATTTTGTCACATCTGGGAAAACCCGAATCTGAAAGCTTCCCGGTTTTCCCCACCTAGTTGAAAGTTCAAGATCTTGCCCCCACACCCACATCCCATGGTCCAGTCTCCCACTGCCACGCTGGCAGCTCCACCCATCCAGTTCCGGTCAGGTGCAGAGGTGCAAAGACAAAGGATGACCTTGGCTTTCTAGAAAGAATTTGGTTATGGCTACCTATCATCTAACTCCATACAATCCCCCTTCTCATTTTCCCACCATAGAAAATGCATAATAGACTAATAGAAATGGTGGCAGGCCAGAGATCCAAAATAAAAGATGGCTGCAGGCCTGACACTGAACTATTAAAGAAGGTGGGGGCTGCTTTACAAGAGCATGTTTCTCATCCAACATAATATTCTGCCTTCTTAATATTTTTCAACATATTTCATTCTTCTAGGAGAGGGGTGGGTGCTAATTTTCCACACAACTAAATCAATCAAGTTTCTCCATGATCTCGTCTTTCAGGAGGGGGGAATCTTTGCCCCCCAGGCTAGCTGTGTTGCAGGGCACAGAATTACAAAACTACTCGTTGTGTCAGCCCTGGAAGCCATCTTTTTCCTTGGACCTTCAGCGCTGCCACATTCAGTGCCTGGGAAAACGGGAGGGGGGAGTTGCAAGGAGTGGTGGAGGATCAGCCATAACAACATTCCTTTCTCTGGGAGTCAAGGGCATTCGGCCTGCACCTGGATGGAAGTGACTGGATGGGATGTCTCCAGTTGGGAGGATGAATTGATTGGACCATGCGATGGACTTGTGGCGCAGGGGATGGATCTTTGACTTTCACTTGGGTAGGGAAAACCTGGAACCTTTCTGATGCGGGTTTTCCCAGATGTGTGAATAGGACATCTCTAATGAAATGGAACTCTGAGGAACTTCAAGCTTTGGAGCCTTGGAGTTACTCGGAACCCTGACACTAGTTAGCAAAAATAACCAAACCAGGGGGCAAAAACCACTTTGTTGAGCCTCTTCTACTTCTTCAGTAGTTGTGAGACATGAGCTTCCTGCTTCCTGAAGACTCACAGAGGGTGTTGTTTTGTGCTGTTCTGAATGTTGTTCACTCCCAGAAGCAATTCCCATGTCAATTCTGCAACAGCTCACAAAATTCCCCAAAGAGTGCCAGGATCACACTGGAGAATGGCTTCATTTAAAATACACGCTTTGAACAGAATTTATTTAGTGCACAAACCCCAACATTTAATTCCTGCCAGAACCTAGACCAAAGTTTTAAATTTTTTTAGTTTTCCTCTACCAGCCCAAAGGTTTTTCTGACACCCACATTTAGGGGTACAGCTGTGTCAAATTATATTCAGAGAATTTTGTTCCTTTTGCTTTTCGATAAGAGATATGGGTAGTCCTCAACTGATGACCATGATTGAGCCCATTTCTGCTGTTAAGTAAGACATTTTACAGCCTTTTGTGCCACAATGGTTAAGGGAGTTCCTGAACATTAAGTTCTGACAAGCGGTCTCTAAGACACAAAACATAATGAGCAGAATATTCAGAAATACGAACTGTTGTCTCCTACGACCACCACTCCCCTTTCCTTCTGTTTATTCCCCAGCCAGGGGCACTTAACATGGTTGTTAAGTGAATCTGGCAGTTGTGGCCCGCCAGCTGCCAGCAGAGCTGGCAGCAGACTCAAACAATGAGGAGGTTGGGGAAGAACTTGGGCCAGTTCTGGAAACTGGGGGAGGCCCTGAGGGATGCTCTGGGTCAAATGCAGAGATAGATCCAGAGCCATCCAACATTTTCCAGCCACCGGAGAGGCAGCTCCCTTTGGAGGCTGAGATAAGTGGGGAGGAAGAACAGCTAGGGTCTGTTTCAGATGCACATATGCGCAGAGCGGTTAGAAGAGGAGAAAATTCGAGGAGGAGAAGTCGATTAGGGAACCAAAGCACATGTAAATGCTGAATGGCCCCTCCCTGGCTGGGGAATAAACAGAAGGAAAGGGGAGTGGTGGTCGTAGGAGACAACAGTTCGTATTTCTGAATATTCTGCTCATTGTGTTTTGTGCCTTAGAGACCGCTTGTCAGAACTTAATGTGCAGCTTTGCAGCTGGGAGCTCACAGCCTGGCAATTATCCCAAAGAACTGATAAGGCCTGTTACTTTTCAGTGGGTGAATGCCATTAATTGACAGGAGATAAATAACGAGGGGTTTTCCATGCTAAGGAGTCTGTTTCTTGTTTCTGCTAAGGCTGGATCAGAGCAATGGCTTCCCCGTTGATTTTTTCAGTGGCATTCACCCACTGAAAACTCAAGGCAAGAGTCCTTTATGGAGTAACAGGCCTTATCAGTTCTTTGGGATAATTGCCAGGCTATGAGCTCCCAGCTGCAAAGCTGCACATTAAGTTCTGACAAGCGGTCTCTAAGGCACAAAACACAATGAGCAGAATATTCAGAAATACGAACTGTTGTCTCCTACGACCACCACTCCCCTTTCCTTCTGTTTATTCCCCAGCCAGGGAGGGGCCATTCAGCATCCACATGTGCTTTGGTTCCCTAATTGACTTCTCGAATTTTCTCCTCTTCTAACCGCTCTGCGCATATGTGCACCTGGAACAGAAGATGATCACATGACCTCAACGGTCATGAATATGAACCAGTTGCCAAGCATCTGAATTTTGATCCTGTGACCAAGGGAGTCCCCCCGATATTAGAACAACTACGGACCTCCGCTCCTTCCGTCAGAAATTAAAAACTCACTTTTTCTGCTTGGCCGGCCTAGGTTAGTCTCTACCTCTGGGGTTAGGGAATGTTAATTTTAAAAATGGGGATTTAAGCGCAGGGACAGTTGATTTAATCTGTTTTTATTGTATTTATTCATGTATATATTTTATGTTGTTTTAATTTTTCCCTGTGCACCGCTCCGAGTCCCCTTGGGGTGAGGACACGGTATATAAGTAAATTATTGATTGATTGATTGATTGATTGATTGAGTGTACCACTTTATACAGCCTTAGCAAGGCCACACTTGGAATAATGCATCCAATTTGGGTCACCACGTTACAAAAAAAAAGATGATGAGATTTTAGAAAAAGGGCAAAGAAGAGCAACTTAGCTGATTAAGGGCCTGGGACAAAAAACTACGAAGAGCGGTTGCAGGATTTGAGTTTGGCCAATCTAGAGAAAAGAAGGACTAGAGGGGACATGATAGCAGTCTTCCAGTCTTTGAGAGGTTGCCACAAAGAGGAGGAGGTCAAGTTATTTTCCAAAGCACCAAAGAAGGCAAGACAAGAAATAATGGATGGAAACTCATCAAGGAGAGAAGCAATCTGGAATTAAAGAGAAACTTCCTAACAGTAAGGACAATTAACTGGTGGAAGGGTTTGCCTTCAAAAATTGTGGGTGCTCCATCACTGGAGGTTTTTAAAAAGAGACTGGAAAGCCACGTGCCTGAAATGGTATAGGATCTCCTACTTGAGCAGGGGATTGGACTAGAAGGTCCCTTCCAGCTCTATACTGATTGAAAATTGACGGATTGACGCCGCAACGATCCCAAGTGTGAGAAACGGTCATTTTTCAGGGCTGTTGTAACTTTGAACGGTCACTAAATAAGCTGTTGTAAGTCAAAGGTCACCAGTACAGTTAGCTGGCACAGTTCTTCAAACTCGAGAGGAAAAGAGAAAATGGCGGCCCAAGCAAAAATGCTACATGAAAGCCGCAGTAGCTGAAACTATTACAGAAGCGCCGGTCCTCTGTAGTAGTTTTAAACACACATTATGCTAAGCCAGTTGCGTTTTATTTACGACCTCTTGACTCGCCTAGCGAGTCTGTCCTTTCTTTCCGGAAAGTAACCCAATTGTTCCTGAAGGAGGAAGATCCCCTTCAGGGGAACACAGGGGTAAGAGGCAGATCAAAGGGTTAAGTGTTGATGCGGAATAAATCAGGACCTGTTACCCTCTCGGCCGTCCTGATTTCTACCTAACATATTAATTGGGAAATCAGGGCTATTAGTTTGATGTTCGGAAATGTGTTTCCAACGCGGTGCCTGGTTCCTTGACAGTAATTACTTAATGCCCGGCACCTCTCTCTCTGTCTCTCTCCCAGACTCTTTCATTAGACCGCTGCCTCTCGCTCTCTGCCAGAGGCGCTCAGAATGGCGGGTTCTGTTGTCTGTGGGGATTGCGGTAATGAAGCGCAGGAAGAAGAAAGGATGACCTGTAGCTGTGAGGTCACCAGCCAGCTTTACCCTCCTGCCTGAAGCTACAATCAGCACTCGGAAGAAAGAGGCAGCTTTATACGGGTGTCCGTTGGGCTCTTTTATTTGTTAGTCGGAAGGGCCCTCGCTAGCCACAAATGCATTTTACTGGATTTAAAGGGGAGGAGGATTGAAAGGAAAAGGCACCAGAGAGAGGAGCATTAGAGAGAAAGGAAAAGAGGGAGGGAGGGAAGGAAAAATAGAAGGAAGGAAGGAAGGAAGGAAGGAAATTTAGAGATGATGAGAGAGGAAGGGAAGGAGGGAGGGAGGGAGGGAGGGAGGGAAGGAAGGAAGGAAGGAAGGAAGGAAGGAAGGAAGGAAGGAAGGAAGGAAATTTAGAGATGATGAGAGAGGAAGGGAAGGAGGGAGGGAGGGAGTGAAGGAAGAAAAGAAGGAAGGAAGGAAGTTTAGACATGATGTGGGAGGGAGGAAAGGAGGGAGGGAGGGAGGGAGGGAAGGAAGGAAGAAAGGAAGAAAGGAAATTTAGACATGATGAGGGAGGGAGGAAAGGAGGGAGGGAGGGAAGGAAGGAAGGAAATTTAGACATGATTTGGGAGGGATGGAAGGAGGGAGGGAAGGAAGGAAGGAAATTTAGACATGATGAGGGAGGGAGGGAAGGAAGGAAGGAAGGAAGGAAGGAAGGAAGGAAGGAAGGAAGGAAGGAAATTTAGACGTGATAAGGGAGGGAGGAAAGGAGTGAGGGAGGGAAGGAAGGAAATTTAGACATGATGAGGGAGGGAGGGAGGGAGGGAGAGAAGGAAGGAAGGAAGGAAATACTTTAGGAGGAAAACCAATTTCTTGCATGCCAACAAAAAAAATCCAGACTAGATTAAACTGATTATTTTTAAGCTTTCCAGGAGGAAAGCTTAAAAAGGTTTAACTTGAAAGCATTTCAACTTGACCGTACTTCATGGGTTCTGCATTGAGCCCTGGCAGCCTTCCCAGAAATCAGAGTGGGACTGTTATGTACTGACTCCCGTTTGAATTCCCCGGCAACAGCCAGTCGCGTCTGATTGGCCAAGACGCGACTGGCTGCAGCCGAAGCGGGAGACGCGCGGATTGGCCGGCTCAATGACAGCTCCATATAAAAGGAGCTGTCAGAGAGAAGGCGCGCGCTTTTTGTATTACTTCAACTGTTGTTGCTGTTTGGTTGAGTTGCTTCAATAAAGAGCCGTTGGATCAACCGGGTCTGGACCCTCCTTTCCCAAAACTTAACACTGGCGACGAGGACTGGGGCCCGGCATCGATCCTCCTAACCTGATCTCTTCACGCTGCGGATCGAAGAGCTTTAGCGGCAAGTTGTATTTTGCCTCACGATCATGGCCACTCTGCCTCCCTTTGCAACATATGACCCGTCAGCGGAGTCCTGGGAGGCCTTCCTGGCGCGCTTTGACTGCTTTCTCCTCACGGATGTGACGGGAAACATCACCCCAGCGAGGCGACTGGGCCTATTCCTCGGTTGCGGCGGCCGGACTGTTTTCGCGGTCGCACGCAACATAGCCGCCCCGGCTGCTGTCCAAGACTTGGACTGGGCCGTCCTTCAGGCCCGCCTCAAGGCCCATTTTGTCCCGGCGCCCTCCAAGATTTCGCGCCGCTGCGCGTACAGACAATGCCGCCAGCAGCCAACTCAGTCGGTGACCGACTTTCTGCAGGCCTTGCGCGCGGCCGCCCTCCTCTGTGAATTTCCAGCCCCGTTCCTGGATGAGTCCCTGCTCGAACAGTTCGTGGCGGGGCTCCGGGACATCAAGCTCCGCCGCCGACTCCTGGCCCGCTCGGACATTACTTTGGAGCAGGCCATCGAGGATGCGAGGGCCACGGAGCTTGCGGACGCCACGTCCGACCTCTTCTTGGGCCAGCCGGCGCAGCCATTGCCTTCCCCGCGGGCCTGCCTCGTGGATGAACTCGCTCCGCTCGACCCCCTGGAGGACGGCTCGCAGTTCGAAAGCGTTGCCCGCCTGCAGGCCTCTGGCCGAGGCAACGCCAGGCCCAGCGCCTCCCGAAGAGGGACCTCCGCTTGCGCGGGGTGCGGCGGTGCCCACGCGAGGAGCGTCTGCCCCTACAAAGAGACCATCTGCCGCCGGTGCGATAGACGGGGACACATCGCCCGCGCGTGCCGGGCTGTCCTCTCCCGCCAGGCTGACCAGGCAACCCACCGCCCTACAGCTGCCCCGCCACCAGCTCCGGCCTATGGAAGAAGGCCCCCGAACCGGCGCTCGACTCCGGACGCGGCCTGCTACGCTACGACGGACTTCAGGGACACCATTCCCATCGCCGCCGATGACCGTAGGCGTATTTCTACCTCCCTGGCCCTTGAGGGACGCCCTTTAACGATGGAGGTTGACTCGGGGTCGTCCCGGTCCCTCATTTCGTGGGGACAACTGAAGTCGTTGTGCCCCAACCTGTCACCCGGGGACCTCTCCCGCCCAGACGCCATGCTCCGGGACTACCAGGGCAACCCCATCGCTGTCATGGGCCTGCGGAGTGTCCACGTCGCATACGGACGTTTCTCCGGGGCCCTCCCCATCCTTGTGGTCGAGCGGCCCCTTCCCGCGCTCATAGGCCTCGATTGGTTTAGCGCCCTGGGCCTCTCCATCCAGCGGGTACACCGGGTGCCCGCGGTCTCGGCCGTCGAGGCAGTCCTGGCTGAATTCAAGGACATTTTTGACGGCTCGCTGGGCTCATACCGGGGCACCCCTGTCTCCCTCAATCTCGACCCACAGGTTGCCCCAATTCGGCTCAAGGCCCGCAGGCTGCCGTTCGCCTTGAAGCCGCGAGTTGACGCGGAGCTTGATCGTCTCGTGGCGCAGGGCGTATTGGAGCCCGTCGACCAGGCGAGATGGGAGACCCCAATTGTGGTCCCCATCAAGCCCGACGGGTCCATACGCATCTGCGCCGACTATAAGTCGACGATCAACCGCGGGCTTCAGGCGAACCCATATCCGGTTCCCGTGGTGCAGCACCTGCTCCACTCCTTGGGGCAGGGGCGCATCTTCGCGAAGCTGGATATGGCTCAGGCCTACCAGCAGCTACCGGTGGATGACGATGCGGCTGATGCCCAGACCATCGTCACTCACCGAGGAGCTTTTCGCTGTCGCCGCCTCCAATTCGGCGTCTCCGTTGCCCCGGGGATCTTCCAGAGCCTCATGGAGCGGCTGCTCCACGGGCTCCCGGGCATCGTTCCGTACTTCGACGACGTCTTGATAGCTGCGGCCAGCCTGTCAGACCTCGCCGAGGTACTCCGGAAGGTCCTCCACGTTTTTAGGGGCGCGGGTCTTAAATTAAAGCTCAGCAAATGCAAATTTGCTGTGCCGAGGGTGGAGTTCCTGGGCTTCGTAGTCGACGCCCACGGGATCCACCCCGCACCAGCCAAGGTCGAGGCCATCCACAAGGCCCCTGTGCCAAGCTCCAAAACGGAGCTGCAGGCATTCCTCGGCCTGGTTAACTTTTACGCGCCCTTCATTCCCCACAAGGCGTCGCTAGCCGAGCCGCTGCATCGATTACTCGATCGCTCGGCAGTTTGGTGCTGGGGCAGCCGCGAGGCGCATGCGTTCGCGGCTGTCAAAGAGCTGCTGACGTCACAGGCCGTGCTAGTGCAATATTCTGCAAGCCAGCCCCTGACACTAGCGGCGGACGCCTCCCCCTTCGGATTGGGGGCGGTCCTGAGCCATGTCCTGCCCGATGGCTCAGAGGCCCCCATCGCCTTTTACTCCCGGACGCTGACTCCAGCGGAGCGGAACTACAGCCAGATCGATAAGGAAGCTCTGGCTGTGGTCTCCGGGATTAAAAGATTTCACGAGTACCTGTACGGCCGCTCGTTCACCGTGTTCACAGACCACAAGCCGCTCCTTGGGCTTCTGGCAGGTGACCGGCCCACCCCCCCATCCTCTCGCCCAGAATGACACGGTGGACGGAGTTCCTGGCCGCGTACGAGTACGCGCTGCTTTACCGTCCGGGCAAGCATCTGGGGCACGCGGATGCCCTCAGTCGCTGCCCCCTTCCTCAGGTGGACCAGGAGCCGGTGCCGGCCCTCTCCGTCCTGTCCGTGGCCTACGCCAGGCTTCCCCTCACGTCGTCGGACGTGGCTGCCCGGACCAGATCCGACCCCGTCCTCTCCCGGGTCGCCACTTGGGTCCTGCGGGGGTGGCCACCGGCCGCCGTGCCCGCTGAGTTCAGGCCTTTCAAGGCCCGCCAGCTGGAGCTGTCGCTCCACAGCGGGTGCTTGCTCTGGGGGGACCGTGTCATTCTCCCTCCGCCCCTGCGCCGTCAGGTACTCGAAGCCCTCCATGCCTGCCACCCGGGCATAGCC
>CM077652.1:31066972-31171972 GCA_039707465.1 Rhabdophis nuchalis
CTTTGTGGCAACCCCTGAGATATTGGAACACTGCTATCATGTCTTCCCTAGTCCTTCTTTTTACTAAACTAGATCCTACCCAGTTCCTGCAACCATTCTTCATATATTTTAGCCTCCAGTCCCCTAATCCTCTTTCTTGCTCTTCTCTGCACTCTTTCTAGAGTCTCAGCATCTTTTTTACATCATGGCAACCAAAACTGGATGCAGGATTCCAAGGGTGGCCTTACCAAGGCCTTATATAGTGGCATGGTAAAATAGTTTTTATTAAACATTTTTACCTTTAAAAACAGAAAAAAAACAACAAAAAAGAAAAGAAAAAACAAGACAAACATAACAATATAAAATAGTTATGCAGCCTTCTGTATCGGCATTCATGTTTAGCCTTTGTAGTTCTCCATTCTCCATCGCCTTCCTATGGGTTTTCTTTGTAATAGTGTAAAAAGAGTTGTACTAGCCTCCAGTCCCCTAATCATCTTGGTTGCTCTTCTCTGCACTCTTTCCAGAGTCTCCACATCTTTTCTACATCGTGGCGACCAAAACTGTATGCAGTATTCCAAGTGTGGCCTTACCAAGGCACTATACAGTGGCATTAACACTTCACGTGATCTAGATTCTAGCCCTCTGTTTATGCAGCCTAGAACTGTGTTGGCTTTTTTGGCAGCTGCTGCACACGGCTGGCTCTTATTTAAATGGTTGTCCACTAGGATTCCAAGATCCCTCTCACAGTTGCTACTATTGAGCAAGGTACCACCTATAGTCCTCCATTTATTAATTGGGTTTTTAGGGGTTTAGCTTTTTAGTATTGTGAGTTTTTAGCGCAGGGATAAATTGTTTAATTTTCCATTTTATCTATTTATGTATTTTTATGTCTGTATTTTTTAATTTCCCTGTGCACCGCTCCGAGTCCCTTTGGGGAGAGGAAGTGGTCTATAAATTAAATATTATTATTATTATTACTGTACCTGTGCATTTTCTTTTTCTTGCCTAAATGTAGAACCTTACTTTTTTCACAATTGAATTTCATTTTGTTAGATAGTGCCCAATGTTCAAGCTTGTCGAGATCCTTGGCGAGATTTCATCGAGCTTCATTTGGAAGAGATATGTTGGCAGAGGGCAAGACACAGAATGGACTCAGGAATGACTTCAGAAGTAGGCCAGAACGATATACCTTTGTCTGCCTTCCTGGCTACCTGCTGTGAAAAACGGGCATAAGTTAAGTCACATTTTCCAGTGCCGTTGCAACTTTGAACAGTCATTCAACTAATTGTTGTAAGTCCTGAACTTGCAACCACAAGTTTTATGACCCTTTTCAAGCAAATCACCGCGGCTGCTAAACGAATCACCCATTCGTTATGTGAATCCCGCTTCCTCCATTGACTTTGCTTGTCGGAAGCTAACCAGGAAAAGTGCAAAAGGAGATCACATCACCCTGGAATGCTACAACTGTCACAAGTACATGCCAGTTGCCAAGTGCCTGGATTTTGCTCATGTGCAAATGGCGATCGTTAAGTGCGAGGACTGGTTGGAAATCACTTTTTTTCAGTGCCGTTTAAACTTCCAACAGTTGCTAAATGAATGGCTCTAAGTGCAAGGAGTACCAGTAATCAATCGGGCCATTTGGTTCCACACCTTTTTTGGGTAGTTCTTGAGAAAAATAAAAATAAGATTCGGTCAGAGAAACTGAGCTGGGCAGCAGAGAAAGAACATCTGCAACGCTCTCTACATGGGGCTCCCCTTGAGGTGCACCCAAAGGCTTCAGCTTGTCCAGAATGCAGCAGCGCGGGCAATTATGGGGACCTCTAGGTTTTCCTATGTTACACCGCTCCTGCGCGAGCTGCATTGGCTACCTGTCGTCTTTCGGGTGCGCTTCAAGGTGTTGGTCATCATCTTTAAAGCGCTCCATGGCACGGGACCTAGCTACCTGTGGGATTGCATTCTGCCCCATACCTCCCTGCGGCCGATTCGCTCCCACAGAGAGGGACTTCTCCGGGTGCCGTCCACTAGGCTATGCCAGCGGGCGATGCCCAGGGGAAGGGCCTTCTCTGTGGCAGGCCCGACCCTCTGGAACGACCTTCCCCCAGAAATTAGAACAACTACGGACCTTCGCTCCTTCCGACAGAAACTAAAAACACACTTCTTCTGCTTGGCCGGCCTAGGGTAATTCAAATTGTTTAAATTGTTTTAGGGGTTTGTAGGGATAGTTTTAGTTTTATAAGGGTTTTAGCGCAGGGCCAGTTTAATTTGTTTTTAATCTTTGTACTCTGTCTTGTTTTAATTGTATTTTTAATTCCCTGTGCCCCGCCTCGAGTCCCTTCGGGGAGAGAGAGCGGGTTATAAATTAAAATTATTATTATTATTATCTAAACAATTCTCCCCCCCACCCCCACCTGCCCATAACAGCAGCTTCAGAATGGGAGGGAGAGGGAAAGAAGAAACAACACCACACACACACAAACACACACAAACACACAAACACCTTGCATTGTTAAATTACCATTCTGTTCATTCACATTTGAAGCATGACATTTTGCTGTCTCATCGGCTCTGTAGACACTTGTCAGGAAGACACATTTTTGTGTCTGTACAAGACCTAAATTCTCAGCCCTGACACATTCACAAAGAATTGGTGTATTGGATGAATATATCTGCTCAGAGTAGATTTAAAAAATAAAATTAAATGAGCCTGTAAAATGAGGAATCAGAATAGAAGCTGGAAGGGACCTTGGAGGTCTTCTAGTCCAGCCCCCTGCTCAAGCAGGAGAACCTATGCCCTTTCAGACAAGTGACTGTCCAGTCTCTTCTTAAAAACTTCCAATGATGGAGCACCCACGATTTCTGGTGGCAAGCTGTTCCACTGATTAATTGTCCTCACTGTTAGGATGTTTCTCCTCACAATAGTAATACAATAGCAGAATTGGAAGGGACCTTGGAGGTCATCTAGTCCAACCCCCTGCCTAGGCAGGAAGCCCTATACCATTTCAGACAAACGGCTATCCAACATCTTCTTGAAGACTTCCAGTGTTGGGGCATTCACAACTTCTGGAGGCAACTTCTGTTCCATTGGTTAATTGTTCTAACTGTCAGGAAATTTCTCCTCAGTTCTAAGTTGCTTCTCTCCTTGATTCGTTTCCACCCATTGCTTCTTGTTCTGCCCTCAGGGGCTTTGGAGAATAGCTTGACTCTTTAATTCTAGGTTGCTTCTCTCTTTGGTTTCCACTCATTGTTATGACTAACTGGGTAGACCCAATCTATGATAGCTGAGGGTTCAATTAGGAAGTCGAGGGTATATTTTAGGTACCTTCCTTTGACCCATACCCTATCTGCCATACTGTATTAACCCTATAGTAATCCTGAATTCCAATATATGAACAGTTCCCTGAATAAATTACTTGACCAAATTGGAAAAAAATTACAGAGCATAAATTCCAGAGCTAAAGCAAATACCCTTGCTTGCAACTCAACTGCTCCAGCACCTTTTCCCACCATCTGTCACCGTTCTGACAAACTTTGTCTAACAATTAAAGTCTTGAGATTCTTTTATCTGTAATGACACCTGTCCGATTTTCACAATGGGATACCTGTCCGCTTTATGGGTTATAGGCTAGCTTGCTCCAAAGTGCTTTTTCGTTATCCAGAACTGGAAAAAAACAACCAGACTGGGATATGGCAGACAGTTCTTGACTAGTTAGGATTAGAGTTTATGGGCTATGGAAGAGTAATAAATCCACAAATTAATACATGACTTAATTTGCATTCTCTCCTTAATGTAATTCCAAAATTCATCCAGACTTACAATACAATACAATAGCAGAGTTGGAAGGGACCTTGTAGGTCTTCTAGTCCAACCCCCTGCGTGGGCAGGAACCTTATACCATTTCAGACAAATGGCTATCCAACATCTTCTTAAAGACTTCCAGGGTTGGGGCATTCACAACTTCTGGAGGCAAGCTGTTCCAGAGGTTAATTTTTCTAACTGTCAGGAAATTTCTCCTTAGTTCTAAGTTGCTTCTCTCCTTGATTAGTTTCCACCCATTGCTTCTTGTCCTGCCTCCAGGTGCCTTGGAGAATAGCTTGACTCCCTCTTCTTTGTGGCACCCTCTGAGATATTGGAAGACTGCTATCATGTCTCCCCTGGTCCTTCTTTTCATTAAACTAGACATGCCCAGTTCCTGCAGCCGTTCTTCATATGTTTTAGTCTCCAGTCCCCTAATCATCTTGGTTGCTCTTCTCTGCACTCTTTCCAGAGTCTCCACATCTTTTCTACATCGTGGCGACCAAAACTGTATGCAGTATTCCAAGTGTGGCCTTACCAAGGCACTATACAGTGGCATTAACACTTCACGTGATCTAGATTCTATCTATTCTATTTATTTTTTTATACATGCTATTGTGCAAAGGCCACTTGACAATTGTGCTTTAAGGCAAAGGATAGAAAATGAAGCATGAGATATGAGTGCTTTTTTGAAAGATGCAGGAAGTGGACCACAAATATGTTAATTTTCAATTTACAGATCTTCTGCTCTTTTATTTTGGTAATTTGGTTGATGTTTGGCCTTTAGTTAATATTGTGGTCTAATAAAATATCTTTCATCATTCATTTCCATGTCCTATTCATCCAAAATCTAATCTAATTTGTACATTCTGAAGTTTGAAAATGTCCAGATAAAACTTTTATTGTAGTTTGTCAGATCTCCCGAAATTCCTGGGAAAGCTGATCAAATCATCAATTCAACCTGATATCTTCAATCTAGAGCAGCGTTTTTCAACCACTGTGCCGTGGCACACTAGTGTGCCATGAGATATTGTCTGGTGTGCCGTGGGAAAAATTCCAATTTCATCCGTAACATGCGGCTTCGGCTCACAAATAGACTGAGTAAGTAAACAGAAATATGAACAATTATAAAATACTTTATTATTTCATAATAAAGTAATTATAAAATAATTTCTTTGTGTTTATTTGATTCCTATTCAAGAGAATTACTTTATATATAGTCAATATAGGCACAGAGTTAATTTTTTTTAACATTTTCTAATGGTGGTGGTGTGCCTTGTGATTTTTTTCATGAAAAAAGTGTGCCTTTGCACAAAAAAGGTTGAAAAACACTGATCTAGAGTGATGGTCCTTGCAAATGAAAAACTCCAAGCTATAGTTATTTATTTTTAATTGATTTGCTAAATTGATTTGCTGCCCATCTCGCCCAGGTTACTCAGGGCAGCAGGTAATGGTAAAAGAGAATAAAGAGATAAAATCAAATGTAAACATAACAATAGCAAAGGAATGAAACAATACAAATAAGTAATAAAAAGACAATAACATGAATCAAAAAGATGGGCAGAGGGAGGAGAGAAAGCACAAGGGAGAGGAAGGGACAGCAAATAGTTCCTTCTTCCCTATTTCAGTAAATATCAAGGGAGTGAATCTCCAAGAGAAAACTGTTCCAAAGAAAGGAACTAACGATGATACATTCTTATTTATTTATGTAATTAATTTATATCCTGCCTTTATTATTTTTATAGACAAACTAGTGCTGATAACCCGGCATTGCCCGGGCATTTATTAACAGGGGGAAAACACCCTACCAAATGTAATTTCTAATGTTGGATTTACCAGAGGGAGCAGCCTCGTGGAGTACTGTGAAACCGCTACCATGGCAACTCCAGTGCACTGTACAGTAGAAGCCATTTTATGGCAGTGCAGTAGAAACCATTTGAAGGCACAACAGGCTGTATTGTAACAGAACACAGGTTTTAAGGGTGTCTTACCCCCATAGCATTTGTTTCCAGAGAGTAAGTCATCTGTGTACCACGTTTGGTTGAAATTGTTGGAGGCATTCCAGAGTTATGCTGGAACATACATACATACACACACACACACACACACAGCCATTTTTGGTGTTCATCTCCGTTTCAAAGCCGAAGAGCCAGCGCTGTCCAGAGATGTCTCCATGGTCATATATAGATAGATATTATCTTCTGACCTCACACTAAAATCTGGGGGAAACTTTGATATCCCTGCTCATGAATGGACACAATCTATCAATTTGATTTGAAGTTTTTGAAGTTGCTTGCATAAGCTTTTATAGGTTAAAACAGCCCAGGAATAGGAGTTAATACAGATTATTAACTGTTTGCATGTAAGCTGCAAACAATGGTCTTTGTTGAGCCCTATCAGTTCTCATTTTGCTTCTTCTTTTCAATGTTTCCTAGCGAGATGTCAAATCTGTTCTTGCAGGGGATTTAAAGATCATTTCAATAAGTCGGGCACATATAAATCGATTCATTTACTTCGCATGAGTTGAACACAACCTTCTTCCTCAGAAAGGAAGATTATAAACTGGATCTTTCAGCGAACGGGCAAATTGCCAAAAGGATACTAACGGGATACTTTGATGTCATTTACATGCCCGGTGCTTTGCGCCGCGGGGACAATGTAGGCAGCCTTGCTCGAGCTGGTTAATCTGGCGTAATCCCTTTTCTAAACAAACAGAAGTCCATGGACTCCTGACAGGATGGATTTAAATATAACAAACTGGTAATCCAATTTGGACCATCTACTTCACGTCAACAGAGCATCCTTTGCTGAGATTAAAATGAGCTGTGTGGCTAGAAGTGAGCCATAGGGCCAAGTGTCTTGACTGTGTGTGTGTGTGTGTGTGTGTGTGTGTGTGTGTGTGTGTTCCACCATAACTCTGGAATGCCTCAAGCAATTGCAACCAGACTTGGTACACAGATGACTTACTCTCTGGAAACAAATACTGTGGGGGTAAGACACCCTTAAAACCTGTGTTCTGTTACAATACAGCCTGTTGTGCCTTCAAATGGTTTCTACTGCACTGCCATAAAATGGCTCCTACTGTACTGCGCAGTGGAGTTGCCATGGTATCTGCTTCACAGCATTCCACAAGGGAGTTCCCTCTGGTAAATCCAACAGAGAAGGAAGAGGAAGAATGGTTGATTGTTCTCACTGTCAGAAAGTTTATCCTAATTTCTAGGTTGAATCTCTCCTTGTTCACTTTCCATCCATTGTTCCTTGTCTGGCCTTCAGGTGCTTTGGAGAACAGTTTGATCCCACTCCTCTCTATGGCAGCCCTTCAAATATTGGAAGACTGCTCTCCTGTC
The DNA here is from genome assembly GCA_039707465.1 of Rhabdophis nuchalis. Classification (NCBI taxonomy): domain Eukaryota; kingdom Metazoa; phylum Chordata; class Lepidosauria; order Squamata; family Natricidae; genus Rhabdophis; species Rhabdophis nuchalis. The sequence goes on from CM077652.1 coordinate 31,074,092, forward strand.
TCCCATGGTCCTTCTCTTCCCTAGACTAGCCATGCCCAGTTCATGCAACCGTCCATTGTATGTTTTAGCCTCCAGTCCCCTCATCATCCTGGTTGCTCTTCTCTGCACTCTTTCTAGAGTCTCCACATCTTTTTTATGGTATGGTGACCAAAACTGGATGCAGTACTCTAGGTGTAGCCTTACTAACGCTTTATAGAGTGGTATTAGTACGCCACTTGACCTTGATTGTATCTCTCTATTAATGCAATTTAGGATCACATTGGCTTTTTTGGCTGCCACTGCACACTGCTGGCTCCTATCTAGCTGGTTGTCCATTAAGACTCCAAGATTCCTCACACAGTCACTGCTATTAAGACTGGTTTCACCCATGAATGAGCATAGGATGTGAGACCTTGTGTTCAGCAGGTCAGGCTGTAACGATTATTCCCCTTTTCTGAAAAAAAAAAGGAGTCATAATCAGCATTCACCTACAAACAATTTTAAATACAGTTCTTAGCCGCCATTAAACTGCTAATCATGTCACAGCCTCTAGAATTAGCATTCTCTGTGTTCTTAGGGGAACGGTGTATGCCGGAATAATTACATTCTAATCTAGGTATCATTAAACCCCTGAGTTGGCTCCCATGTGTATTGTTAGTGAACTTTAGATTTCAATAACGGCTTCACGAAAGCCGAGGGAGAAATCCCGTTCGCACAGCCCACCTGATGGAAGCTATTTAAAGTGGAGTAATTTCCAGCCAACGAAAAGTATGTAAGCAAGAAATAAAAATAAAAAATTGGCGGGGGTGAGGAGAAGGATTATGCCATTAAGTTAATAATTCATAGGCTGCCGAACATATAAAAATGAAGGAAAAATTACCCTGCTCACTGCAAGGGGGTTAACATGCAGCATGTCAACAGAGGTCAGGCTGAGTAAAATACAAATACTTGTGACAAATATTTTCCCAGCAGGATTCTCCCTATGGTTCGGGAAAACGGGGTGGGGTGGGGGTGGAAGCATGATAAATTCATAATGCATTTTATAGGAGGCTTACTTGCAGACAAGGACGCGGTGGCACAGTGGCTAAGACACTGAGCTTGTCGATCAGAAAGGTCGGCGGTTTGGTGGTTCGAATCCCTAGTGCCGCATAATGGAGTGAGCTACTGTTCCTTGTCCCAGCTTCTGCCAACCTAGCAGTTTGAAAGCAGGTAAAAAACGCAAGTAGAAGAATAGGGACCACCTTTGGTGGGAAGGTAACAGAGTTCTGTGCACCTTTGGCGTTTGGTCGTGCCGACCACATGACCACAGAGACATCTCTGGACAGCGCTGGCTCTTCGTCTTTGAAACGGAGATGAACACCAACCCCCTAATGTTGGGAATGACTAGCACATAGCACATAGGTGCAAGGGAACCTTTACCTTTACCTGCAGACAGGTGAGAGGGAAAGGGGTTTTGTTTTCAGATAGCCTGCTGTGTGACTTAAGAATTTAAGTATTGCCTTTGGACCAGAGCAGAGATGTTCAATATTTGGATAGGTTACTAATTAGGAATACAGGTTCAATAGCTGGTTTGATGCCCATCTGGTTTGTTCCCAATCTGTCAAAATCATCTTTTAAAGACCAATACAGGTAGTCCTCGACATACGATGAGAGAATAATAATAATTACCCTGAATTTTTATTTGGGTAAGGTAGGTTCTTTGAGGAACCTGATAGACTCCATCTTGAATATTTGATCAGCAAGTAAGCTTTTCTGGGAAATCATAGGCTGGAGCATAATCAGAAAGTTTTGGTGACCTGGTCAGAAATAACTTAGAGACTTCCTCTGTAACAGGATATGTTTTGCAGGAAGCCGATAATGATCTTATTGTTTAGTTCTGGGAACAGTTTTGGGAGGTCCTTTGGGGCTTCTGAACACGTATGACATTTGGGAAATTCTATGTTCCTTTCACATTGTGCTTCTTGCACGCAATGTTGTTTTCATGTATTCAGGTTATGGCGCATGTGATACGTAAGTTCATGTATTTAAGGTGAAACTCTGTACCTGGATTCTATTCTCGTTCTGTTCTAGAGAATCCGTTAGCTAACGTTATGTAAATAAATTGCTGTTTCCTTTTGCCATAAGTCTCCGTGATCATTTTTAGATGCAGAAGGAAATATCTGGGATATTTTTCTCACATAGGACCACAATGGAACCCAACATTTCTGTTGCTAAGTGAAACACTTGTTGAGTTTTGCCTCATTTTATGGCTTGCATGCCACAGTTGTTAAGTGAATCACTGCAGTTGTTAAGGTGGTAATACGGCTGTTAAGTGAATCTGGCTTCCCCATTGATGTTGTTTGTCAGGAGGTCGCAGAAGCAGATCAGGTGACCCCAGGATGCTGCAACCGTCATAAATATGAGTCAATGGCCAAGCATTTGAGTTTTGCTCCTGGGACCATGGGGATGCTGCCATGGTCGTTAAGTATTGAAAATGGTCAAAAGTCCCTTTTTCAGTGCCCTTGTAACTTTGAACAGTCACTAAATGAATTGTTATAAGTCGAGCACCACTTGCACATGAAACTGGCCGAAGTTAGAATTTATACTTTTCAGAATTCTGCAGATGAATATGGGTGGCTATTAATAGGAATAATTCCCATACAAACTAATATGTCAGTGAAAAGAAAGTTTGGGGGAAAAATGTCAAGGAAGAAAACAAAACCTGCTGTTAATATGTATAAATTGGACAATAGTTTGTTGTTGTTAGATTTTGTTTTAAATTACTCCAGAGCAGTATATATGGTAAGCATGTTGAAATAATACATGGACAATTTTTTTTGAGGGGGGTGGGTGGGAAGCTGCAAATTGATGCCAACGTCTACAAAATGGAACATAGTTATGAATACAATACAATACAATACAATAGCAGAGTTGGAAGGGACCTTGGAGGTCTTCTAGTCCAACCCTCTGCCTAGGCAGGAACCTTATACCATTTCAGACAAATGGCTATCCAACGTCTTCTTAAAGACTTCCAGTGTTGAGGCATTCATAACTTCTGGAGGCAACTTCTGTTCCATTGACCAATTGTTGTAACTGTCAGGAAATTCCTCCTCAGTTCTAAGTTGCTTCTCTCCTTGATTAGTTTCCACCCATTGCTTCTTGTTCTGCCCTCAGGTGCTTTGGAGCATAGCTTGACTCCCTCTTCTTTGTGGCACCCTCTGAGATATTGGAACACTGCTATCTGCTCTCTCTCGTAGTCCTTCTTGTTGGTGGAATGTTGGTGTTCTGACCGAGGCTCCCCGAGATCATGAAGCAAACTCCTTGTCCTGACAAAAAACCCATTTATTAATTTCCTGTGAATTCTGCTCGTTCACCTCCAGCAAAGTCTTTCAAAGGAGGATTTACAGTCACAGACCTTATCTGGCTTGGAGAGCTGCCAGGCCGATCTCTGCAACCCTTGGCAAGGAGTGTCAGAGAGTCACGAACCAATGAAGTGAACTAATGGTCTCCTGCAAACTCCACTCCCCTTTCGCTCCTCTTTTATCCCATCCCATCCTATCCTATCTTTTCCTATCCTATTCTAGCATTTTTGTTAGGGGGGGGGACGTTTTTGATTCTACTGTACTGGAAGTGGCAGCTGCAGAGGTAGTAGTAAAAAAATTGGCAACCCACCACTGGGCAGCTGGTAGATCCATTGGTAAGTGCTGTGATATGAAGAACAATAAAAAAAATCTGTATTTCTAAACAGAACACTAAAATTTTGAGAGGGGTAGCTTTTGCCTATTGGGAGGGGATTATTATTATTTATTTTATTTTATTATTTTATTGAATTTCTAGACCGCCCCCTCTCCCCGAAGGGACTCAGGGCGGTGTACAGGAAAAATTTAAACTTCTAAAAACACAACAATACATACAAAATTAAAATTGAATTAAATAACCCTGAACAAATTTATAAACATTAAAAACTGTAACCCATTAAAACCGAATAAAACAATTTATATTACAGACTGGGGCGAGAAACATAAATTAGGCCAAGCCGGCTTGATGAAACAGATGGGTCTTAAGTTTCTGGCGGAAGGAGCGGAGGTCCGTGGTCATTCTGATATCAGGGGGTAGGTCATTCCAAAGGGTCGGGCCCATCACAGAGAAGGCCCTTCCCCTGGACGTCGCCCGCTGGCATTGCCTAGTGGACGGCACTCGGAGAAGTCCCTCTCTGTGGGAGCGAATCGGCCGGAGGAATGTATTAGCGTGTGGAAGGCTGGCATTTTAACTCAGAAAGGGAGAATAAAAGAAGCTTGCATTAAAATGAAAACTGCATAGATTTCTTATTCTTCTGCAGCGCTTCCTAGCTACTGCTAGAAAATAAATCAGAGACCTTGCATATAGTGTTTAATACTGAGCTATAAACTGGAACATTAACTCTTCTGCCAATATTAAAATGGATAATACCCGTAATGATCCTAAATTATACAAAGGGATGGATTCTACAGAGCACTGGAAATATAAACCCTGATAGGCATTCATCTAAAAATAATAATAATAAGCACTTAATTATTATCTTCAAGTTCCAGCCACTGAGAACAAAGCACACAGCTCAATTTTCTTTCAATGAGTCATTCTGAAATATTGAGATCTGGAGCTTTCTTTGTAGGCTGGAGCTATCAATTGCACATCCTTCCCAGATATGAATTCTTGTACATTCATTTGCTATTATGGCACCACTTTCCAAAGCCCATTTGCTCGAAGGCAAATGTGGGGGCTTTTGGCTGGTTTGTACCCTGTATTTACTTTAACAATTTAATTTTTGTTTTCTGTTTTTGTAGGTTTTTTCCCCCCAAGGAAAAATAGCAACAAGCAAAGGGCATTTATTTAACTTGACATTTTATGTCAAAGAGGTGTTATTTCAGGTTGTGTAAAGCTCCAGAGAGAAAGAAAGAAAATTATTCTTTTTAAACATTCGTAACTTGAAGTCTAATGAGCAAATGCATTATCTCATTAAAGGCACTTTGGGGAAAGAAGGTTGGTTAAGTTCAATAACCCCAATGGGAAAAAGAAAGAAAGAAAGAAAGAAAGAAAGAAAGAAAGAAAGAAAGAAAGAAAGAAAGAAAGAAAGAGGGAGGGAGGGAGGGAGGGAGGGAGGGAGGGAGGGAGGGAGGGAGGGAGATACTTTAGGAGGAAAACCAATTTCTTGCATGCCAACAACAACAAAAATCCAGACTAGGTTAAGCTGATTCTATTTTTATGCCTTAAGTTTTAAGAAGAAAAAGAAAGAGAGAAAAGAGGGATAGAGAAAGGAGGGGAGGAAGGATAGAAAGAAGGAAAGAAAGGAGAGAGAGAAAGAATGAGAGTGGAAGGAAGGAAAGAGAGGAGAAAGAAAGAAGAAAGAAAGAAAGAAAGAAAGAAAGAAAGAAAGAAAGAAAGAAAGAAAGAAAGAAAGAAAGAGTTTCAAGGTGAATTGTGGGAAAAGTTTATGGGACCAGAAAAACAACTTTTCCTCTCTCTAAAGAAAAAAGAATGAGTTTTTTTTAAACTTTTAATTGAATTTTACTGGAATATATTTTTTTTTACTAAATAATACAAAGATATTGTGTGTTATGGTTTGTCACACAGATGTTTAAAGTCTATTTGGCATTTTTGTCCAAGTATTGATTCCTCAATTCCTCAACCAATATGTCTTCATTAAAATTAATTTCATTTCTCAATGAGTCGCATAATTAAGATACAAAAGGAAATATCCTGAGATATATGAGCATAGTTTGGAATTTATTTATTCTAATTTGGAAAGAATTTTACCAAAGCTGATACCATATTTGAAAAATAACTCAAAATCTATCTTGTTGGTCTATCTACCAATGTTTGTTCACTTTCTGATTGCCTTCTTTTTGAAAACTTGCATCTTGTGCAAAACAATGTAAGCTTAATATAAATGGAGGAAGAGGGAGGGGGAGGAGGAGGAGGAGGAGAAGAAGAAGAAGATGATGATCAAAAACATATCACCTTGATATTAACAATATCAATTTTGTTACCATTTCTTCCTATTCAATTCAACATGAGAACAAATTCATTTTTTTCCCTTTTCCATCTTGCCTTCCATTCCTTCCTCAGTGTTGAAGGCACATCTGGAAGATTCCTGTGATCCTATTTTTGCTTCTATTAATATTGAGCCTTGATGTGAAAACTGTGAATAGAATGGAGATTTTTGTGGAGATGGCTACTTGACATCTCAATCCGATATTTAGTTTTGAAAGAAGATCTCTCTCTCTCTCTCTCTCTCTCTCTCTCTCTCTCTCTCTCTCTCTCTCTCTCTCTCTCTCTCTCTCTCTCTCTCTCTCTGTCTCTGTCTCTGTCTCTGTCTCTGTCTCTGTCTCTCTGTCTGCCTCAATACTTCCTTAAAGGAGGAAATTCAAACTATTCCACAATGTCCATCTTCTCGGGGACTATAGAATCAGAACTCAAAAAGCTTGAAACGGAAAACTTATGTGGATTTTTTTTGTTAAATCATTATTAAAGTCAATGTAAAAACATATTTTATCCACTGTCTTTTTATCTCACATTTATTTTTATATTTCTTCACAGCAATTTATTGCAGTAGATATATCACCATTACTACAGACGTTTATGGGGCTATTAAAATTCAATGCCACCATAAATTTAGGCTGCTTAAAGTGTTGACATTTGTAACAGCTTCCACAAGGACATATTTTATAATGAAAGTGAAACTTGAAAACGAAACTTTTGTCAAGAAGAGAAATAAGATAGAGAGTAAAACCCGTTAATGTCGGAGATAGAAGAAATCATTCTGATTCACGTGTGGAAAATGAATTAGCAAGTAGTTGATGCTAATATTTTTGCTGTTGGATCTTCTTGTAACAGAATATCAAAACAATTGAGTTGGAAATGTACCTTGGAGGTCTTCTAGGCCAATCCTCTGCTCAAGCAGGAGATCCTATGCCATTTCAGACAAATGGCTACCCAGTCTCTTCTTGAAAGCCTCCAGTGATGAAGGCCAACTGTTCCACTGGCTAATTATTCTTATTGTCAGGAAATTTCTCCTTAGTTCTAGGTTGCTTCTCTCTCTGTTCAGTTTTCATCCATTGCTTCTTGTCTTGCTTTCTGGTGCTTTGGAAAAGCGTTTGATCCAATAATGGTATCTTCTTTTCTTCACTACCAGTTCGGTAGTGGGAGTGCATATGTCTGGGCATGTTCAGAACCTTCTGCGCATGCACAGAAGGCTCATGGTGATGTCTGGGTGGGTGGGCGGAGCCGTGTGCTGCTGCCACTACCGGTTTGCCAGAACCGGTGCGAACTGGCAGAATGCCACTTCTGGTTTGATCACCTCTTCTTAGTGGCAGCCTCTCAATATTGGAACGGGAAGGGGTGTGTGGGGGTTGCTCCCAGCATTTCTGCCAGTTCGGTGTGTGTGCATGCACATTTGCACAAATATAGGTCTGTGCATGTGCAAAATGTTTTAAAAAAGAAAACAAATTAAACCTGTGCAATTGCAATTGTTCCGAAAAACCGAAACTCAAGAAGGTGGCCCCGTAGGAGAACCAGTTTGGGGGCGTGACAGGCCTGGGTCCCTGCTGGTTCCAGTAACCCAGGCCACCAAACCACTACTGGCTTGGCCGAACCGGTCCGAACCAGTAGGAACCCACTCTGCAATGCTATCACATCTCCCCTAGTTCTTCTTTTCACTGTTCTGGACAAACCCAAATTCCTGCAACCGTTCTCCATATCTTTTAGCTTTCAGCCCCTCTTTGTCATTCTTCTCTGCTCTCTTTCCAGAGCCCCAATATTTTTTTTTATATTGTGGTTGTTAAGTTTGCAGGAATTCAGTCCGAGACAGGCTAGTCATTGAACAGGTTTATTGCAAATAGCAAGAACTATATACAGGAACAACAAGAGATCAGTGCAACTGAGACTTCCCCACTTTGATAGCTTTTTATAGGTTTTCCTAAAGCGGGAAAAATCTAAGCCAGACAGAAAGTCTGGCCCGGCCAGCCGCGTCTCAGCCAATCAGACGCGACTGGCTGTTACAGAGTTTCACAAACCTCCGGATCAACCTTGGTTCCCCAGACTGAGTGTCTGTGCGTAGGTTGAGAACATAACAGTGGTGACCAAAATTGGATGCAGTATTCCAAGTACTAAAGCTTTATAAAGCAGTAGCATCTTTTCTCAGGATCTTGAGTCACAATGCATCAAGAATTCAAGAATTCTTGATTCCATGTGCTTTGGGCATTGGATTATCGGTTGGGTGAAATTTTGTCCAGTTCATTTTGTTTAGACAAAATTTCTTCACTTTTTCAGCTCTTTCTTTTTCTTTCTTTCTTTCTTTCTTTCTTTCTTTCTTTCTTTCTTTCTTTCTTTCTTTCTTTCTTTCTTTCTTTCTTTTTTCTTTCTTTCTTTTCCTTCCTCCCTTCCTTCTTTCCTTATTCCTTCCTTCTTCCTTTCTTCCTGTCAGGCCTGCAGTCACATTCCTTTTAGAAGCTTTGGCCTGCCACACTTTCTCTCTCTTTCTTTACTATGCTGTTTCATTAGTGGGAGGAGGAAATAGTAAGGAGTAGAATGTGTTCGTTTTCAAAATAAAATATTCCTTTCTAGAAGCCCAAGGTCGTCTTTTGTCTCTGCACCTCTGCACCTGACCGAAACCAGCGTGACAGAGGAAGATTGGACCATGTGATGGATTTATGGGTGTGGGGACAAGATCATGAACTTTCAACTGAGTGGGAATCCCAGGAAGTTTTTAGATTCGGGATTCCCATAGATGTGTCAACTTGTCTGTCTTATTAAGTTGGAACTTTAAGAATAGCTCTGCCTTGGACTCTGATTTAATAATTCTGTGTGATATTTGGAATGCTGACACCTTCTTCCTTTCTTTCTTTCTTTCTTTCTTTCTTTCTTTCTTTCTTTCTTTCTTTCTTTCTTCCTTCCTTCCTTTCTTTCTTTCTTTCTTTCTTTCATTCTAAAATCTGGCAACTGTATAAGTTAGTTCTCTGTGCGTGGTGTTTTATGCATGGAATTTGCAGTTTGATTTCTTTTTTTATTAGAGGAGATTAGAGTCAGATTCGTAAAATGGAAGCCTGGCATACTGCAATAGCATGATGAAATTCATTACTCAGAAGGAATGGGACTGATCAGATTTATGTTGGTGGAAATCTGAACACGGCCAGGAGGATGGGCATGCTAATCAAGACATCTTCAGATTTTATAGTTGAACAAGACATTTTGCATACTGATGATTGCTATATAATTATGGTTGTTAATAATAAGGATAGCTGGCGGTCTCTGATCAATTTTATGGCTCAACCAGAAATAAACCAGATATCTCACATAGTGATTTTGTCAATATTTTACTTTATAAATGGATAAAAATAATAGTCCAGGGGATTTTAATTTAATCTCACCAAAATAAAGCTTCCAAGAAAAAATAATTTACATTGCTCAGGTCTCTTCTGCCCTTATATTCAGGAATTTAAGTCAGTTGATATAGGGTGCAACTTAGTTTGATTAAGCAAGATAGACTTTCTTTTCATCTCTTTGTGGTATGTATTCCTATGTAAATCCTTCTTTTAATATTTCAATCTAGAATTCCTTGAATGAAAATCATTCTATAGCTTCCATTACACTATCTGATCATTCCATGGTGATAATGTTAATTAGACTTCTTAGAATAACAGAATTGGAAGGATCTTGACAAACTTGAACATTGGGTGCTGTCTAACAAGATGAAATTCAGTGGTGAAAAAAGTATTTAGTATTTATTAGATTTGTATACCGCCCTTCTCCCTTTCGGGACAGGCAGCGATAAAAATCAATAATACAAAACATAAAATATATTAAAATATATTACATAATTAGCCTGTCCTTAAAACCCCTACTAAAACAGCTTAAAACTACGACAGGCCGACTGCATGAAATAAATAGGTCTTCAAGGCCCGACGGAAAAGGCGCAGGTCCGTGGTCGTCCATAGTCCAGGGGGTAGGTCATTCCAGAGGGCAGGGGCTGCCACAGAGAAGGCTCTCCTCCTGGGGGTTGCCAGCTGACATTGCCTGGCCGACGGCACCCTGAGGAGGCCCTCTCTGTGGGACGGACTAGTCGGTGGGAGGTGTTTGGCAGCAGGAGGCGGTCTTGCAAATAGCCAGGTCCCTTGCCATGGAGCGCTTTGAAGATGGTCACTAATAATGAAAAAAGTAAAGTTCTACATTTAGGCAAGAAAATCAAAATGCACAGGTACAGTATATGTGGTACCTTGCTCAATAGTAGTAAGTGTGAGAAGGATCTTGGAGTCTTAGTGGGCAACCATTTAAATGTGAGCCAGCCGTGGGCAGCAGCTGCCAAAAAAGCCCTCCAAGACCTCCAAGGTCCCTTCCAACTCTGTGATTATACATAAAATGTTAGAACTAGCTTTTCCACTTCTGTACCCACATGGCTTTTCAGTAAAGTGTATTCTTGAAGGAAAAAAAATATTTCAGCAGTTTCTTTTGTTGGCTAGCATCCTGGGATCATTGACATCTAGTTTTATGAAAGACGAACAAGCTTTTGATAATATGAGATTATTGGTGGATAATAATTGAGAAACTTGAAATTAGAATGCCGAGAATTATGAAATGGTGGTAGCAACTTCAATGGATGTAGAAAAAGGACTGTGATGTGATAGACATTACCAAATTTATATAACGCTTTATGGAAAAAAAATGATTTGCTTTTTTTTTTATTTTGTACACAAAAATGTATTATTCTAACTATTGGACTATTGTAACTCTCTCTACATGGGGCTCCCCTTGAGGTGCACCCGGAGACTTCAGATGGTCCAGAACGCAGCCGCGCGGGCAATTCTGGGAACCTCTAGGTTTGCCCATATAACACCGCTCCTGCGCGAGCTGCACTGGCTGCCTGTTGTCTTCCGGGTGCGCTTCAAGTTGTTAGTCATCATCTTTAAAGCGCTCCATGGCTCGGGACCTAGCTATTTACGGGATCGGATCCTGCCTCACACATCCTCACGGCCGATTCGCTCCCACAGAGAGGGACTTCTCCGGGTGCCGTCCACTAGACTTTGTCAGCGGGCGACGCCCAGGGGAAGGGCTCTCTCTGTGGCGGGCCCAGCCCTCTGGAACGACCTTCCCCCCGACATTAGAATGACCACGGACCTCCGCTCCTTCCGTCTAAAATTAAAAACATATCTTTTCTGCTTGGCCGGCCTAGGTTAATCTCTCTCTATGGGGTTTTAGCTGCTAATTGGGAATTTTTAATATGTAGTTTAGCTAGTTTTATGGGGAATTTTAGCACAGGCTTAGGTTTAATTTGTTTTTTAAAATGTCTGTATATATTTATTGTCTTTTATTCTTCCTGTGCACCGCCCCGAGTCCCTATGGGGAGAGGGAGCGGTTTATAAGTATTAAATTATTATTATTATTATTGTTACTTAACTATTGTTGAGTTTCAAAAGAAAATAAAAAGCAAACAAAAGAGCTCTCTGAGTTTGACAGTGGCATAGGAAAAACTGAAGAGGGGGTTTATGCCCCAACAAAGGGAAATACAAAAGATTTCACTGGGTTTGCCAGTGGCTTGGGGAAAATTGAAGAGGATGGACATGTCAAAACAAAGAAAAGGCAGAAGACAGGAATAGAGAAATGGAACAAAAGTCTTACTAGGAAAAAAAATATTGTTGAGTTTACCCAGATGTGGGATTCAGCCACATCTGGGGAGAGAACTGGTTCGCTCCAAAAACCAGCCACCCCTAAGTTTTATTTTCCTATATCCTCTCAGCTGATTTTTGTGGAAGTAACGTGGAAGGTAAATTTTGTTAAAACTGCACATGCGCATGAAGCACACGATAACTGAACCGGTTGTAAAACCGGCAGGATCCCACCACTGAGTTTACCCTTCCTTTCATTAGAATAACATCATGGAACAAACCAAGGATGTTCTTTACCTCCTGTTATATTTCATTTGGTGTGGACATTTTTAGCTTCTCTTATTAAACTACTTTGTGATATCCAAGAACTACAGGTAGCTGGAACAAAACATATGTTCCTGTATCCTGGTGATATTTCTGATTCATTAATTCTTCCTAATGGTGGTCAAAGCTTTCTACCTAATTCTGAGTAGACTATATAGCAATATGTCAACTCTTTGGCTTAGAAGTTAAATTGGAATGAATCTAACATTTTGACAGGAGGCAGCAATGTTTCTATGGCAATTGGACCATGTTTTTTTGCTCTGATTCTGTAAAATATAAGGGGAAATTTATTCTTAGGAACACACATTTATTTGATAGTTGTAATTATTTCAAATTGCATAATGCAGAATAATTATGATGCTACTAACAGTAGATAACTGCAAAGGCCTTTGAGCCAATGGAGAATAATTTTGGTAGAAATGAATGCAGTCCCATAGCTGATATATCTTTTAAGTGGGATGTGTGCATTAGCTTAGCTTTTTTGAACCAATTGACCACTTAGTGATTGTTATTTTTTTTAGAATAGTCAGATAGTTTTTATTTTAAAATGCAAGAAAACTCTTTTTCTCCTGGAAAAGATGGGCTGAAAAATGCTGTTACTCATAATTGATTGCTCAATTATGAGTGATACTTTGGCAATGTTTTGAAAGGTTGAAAAAAGAACACCCTTTGCTAAAAACAGCTGAAAAGCAATACTTTCAGATAAAACATTTTATTATGTTCTTTGTTTGGACCAGAAGAATGATCAACTTCTAAAACCCTGGAGATGGAGAGGGAGGTGGAGATTGAATGGAGGTGGAGATGGAGATAGAGAAGAGATGGAAATAGAGATGAGGTGGAGGTGATGATGGAGTTAGAGTTGTTGGAGATGAAGATTGTCATAAAAATCTCCCAATAAAAAAACAAAGGGAAACCATAAGCAACCACAAATAATAAAGAGGTTTATTGTTTCATGAACAATTTGGAACACAAATAGCCATCACAGCATTACTTACATTAACAACATATTGCAATAAGGTCCACTGACATATCTGAATCCAGCAAGGATGAGCTATGGCCAGTGGCCCTCAACCTTCCAAGGCATTCTTTTTATACTTATTCTGCACGCATTTCACAACTTGCTTCCTTATTCTGTCTTACTGACAGACAGTCTCCACATACACCTGTGAACACTTGAAGCTCTCAGACACTTGTTACTTTCAGTTCCTCATTTCCCACCATCTCATTCTTCCTGCTCTAAATATATCCATGCAAGTACAAACTTTGCAGAAAAAGCAGCACAAAAGTCAGACACAATTCAGCACATTTGAAATATGTCTGGTAGATCATGCAATTATGTTAGTTTAAAACTTTGGTTCATGGAGGCCTGCAAGCTCCCTCCTAGCAACTTTCCAATGGGCATTTTTCTCCCCTCACAAGATGGAGATGGAGAGATAGATAGATAGATAGATAGATAGATAGATAGATAGATAGATAGATAGATAGATAGATAGATAGATAGATAGATAGATAGAATGATGGGGGGGGGAGAGAGGAAGGCAGGCAGGCAGAGAGAGAGAGAGAGAATGATGGGGGGAGAGAGAGAGAGAGGAAGGCAGGCAGGCAGGCAGGCAAACAGGCAGGCAGACAGAGATAGCTAGATAGCTAGAATGAATGATGGGGAGAGGCAGGCAGGCAGGCAGGCAGGCAGGCAGGCAGAGATAGATAGATAGATAGATAGATAGATAGATAGATAGATAGATAGATAGATAGATAGATAGATAGATAGATAGATAGATAGATAGAATGATGGGGGGGGAGAGAGGAAGGCAGGCAGGCAGGCAGAGAGAGAGATAGAATGATGGGGAGAGAGAGAGAGAGAGGAAGGCAGGCAGGCAGGCAGGCAGAGAGAGAGAGAGAATGATGGGGAGAGAGAGAGAGAGAGAGAGAGAGAGAGAGAGAGAGAGGAAGGCAGGCAGGCAGGCAAACAGGCAGGCAGACAGAAATAGCTAGATAGCTAGATAGCTAGAATGAATGATGGGGAGAGGCAGGCAGGCAGGCAGGCAGGCAGGCAGGCAGGCATAGATAGATAGATAGATAGATAGATAGATAGATAGATAGATAGATAGATAGATAGATAGATAGATAGATAGATAGATAGATAGATAGATAGATAGATAGATAGATAGGCAGGCAGGCAGGCAGGCAGGCAGGCAGGCAGGCAGGCAGGCAGGCAGGCAGGCAGGCAGGCAGGCAGGCAGGCAGATAATAGATATGGGAGAATGAGAGAGACATAGGCAATTCTTCTACTACAGTAACTACACTGACCTCTGAGAGAATTGAAATTTTAAAGCAACTATACGTTTCTTCATGGCTTACCGTATTTTTCAGAGTATAAGACACATCTTCCCTCCCCCCTAAAAGAGGGTGAAAACCTGGGTGCGTCTTATACACTGAATGTAGCCCCACCACCCACCGGCCCTGACCCTTTGGCCTCTGCCTCCCAGTAATTTACCTCCTTGCAGCAAGGGAGGGCGGGAGACTTACGGAGGCTGCAATAGGCTATAGCAATCCCTGCAGCCAGAAACAACTGATCATCAGGAGAAACTGAAAGTGAAACTTGCTGTTTGGAAGCAAATTGCTGGGAGGCAGAGGCAGATTTTTTTCCCCTTGTTTGCTGCAAGAAGGTAAGTCAATAACTCTAAATGTCTATGGAATGTTCAAATTATTAGACTTATTTTTTAAAGACTGCTTTATTATTGTTCTAGACAACTTAACAAAGTGAAGAATCTTTTTTAAAACAAATGCTTGGTCTGAAGAGGCCCCATGCTATTGTTTTAAAAAATGCTATTCTTTTAAATAGCAGAGGATAACTATACTTCCAGAAAGCACATCAATTTTAAGAGCATCTGTGCAAGTATAGTCTGAAATGTAACACTACAAACAATGCATATTGTCTGTGTTGTTTGTTGCAAGGAGGCAAATTGCTAGAAGGCAGAGGCAGATATTTTTCCCTTGTTTCTCTTCCCAAAAGCTAGGTGCGTCTTATACTTTGGAGTGTCTTGTACTCCAAAAAATACGGTACTTCCTACATATCTCTTTGATCATCTCCATATAGAAGTGGTCCTTCATGTACAGGATCCTACGAGACCGCCTCCTGCCCCATACATCCCTTCATCCGATCCGCTCCCACAGAGAGGGCCTTCTCAGGGTGCCGTCGGCCAGTCAATGCCGGTTGGCGACACCCAGGGGAAGGGCCTTCTCTGTGGCGGGCCCGGCCCTCTGGAACGACCTACCCCCCAACCTTCGCACTATCTCGGACCTCCGCCTCTTCCGCCAACGTCTTAAGACGTATTTATTTCAGAAAGCCGGCCTAGGATAGCCCCCCGTTTCTGACTTTTTAAAAATAAATTATAATTTGGGAAGGTTTTTAACATGGGTTTTAGCACGGGTTAACTAATTTAATATATTTTAATTGATATTTATTGTATTTTGTGGTTTTAATAATGCCTGTGCGCCGCCCTGGGTCCTAACAAGGAGAAGGGCGGGGTATAAATTTAATAAAATAAATAAATAAATAGGATCCTGGTTGAAGAGTGCTCAAGATCTCCCACAGACATAAAAGGGAAGGCCAGAAATTCTCTCTATGGTGGCTCCCTTCTGATGTAACAATGTCCCAAGTTACCCCGAGCTTTGGTTGGTAACTACCTTTACAAGCTTATGTAAAGCTACATACGAGGGGCCTAGCTACATACGAGACCGTCTCCTGCCCCATACATCCCTTCGACTGATCCGCTCCCACAGAGAGGGCCTTCTCCGGGTACCGTCGGCCAGTCAATGCCGGTTGGCGACACCTAGGGGAAGGGCCTTCTCTGTGGCGGGCCCAGCCCTCTGGAACGACCTACCCCCCGAACTACGCACCACCTCGGACCTCCGCCTCTTCCGCCAACGTCTCAAGACTTATTTATTCCAACAAGCCAGCCTAGCATAACCCCTGTTTTCTGACTTTTAAATGTGGATACATTTTAAATTCTTAGGGTTTTATAATGGGTTTTAGCACGGGATACAATTTAATAGTTTTTTAATAATATTTTTGTATTTTGTATGGTTTTTAATATTGCCTGTGCGCCGCCCTGGGTCCTTGCAAGGAGAAGGGCGGGGTATAAATGTAAAAATAAAAATAAAAAAATAAAAAAAATAAAATGGAAGCTGTAACAATAGACATTTCCAGAAAGATTTTAGGGCTAATTAATTTGTTGCTGATGTTGAGATTGGAGTTGTGCACAAATGGTGGCTTGATCTTTGTATAAATTTGGGAGTTTTGTTTTTAGAGTTTTCCTTTTATATTGCAAACCAGCGGGAATAATTCTTTGGATGGCAGCACAAAAACAAGAATGAATTCTCAATCACATTTATCCATGTTTCTAACAAACAGGAAGAAGACAATAGCAAGCTACTTTGGAAATCTTGCCAAGAAAACTGCAGGGACTAATCCAGGCAGTCGCCAGGGGTCAACAATGACTCAAAGGCACAAAGTGAACAAACAAAGAAGATAGAAATATATTTGTTTTTCAAAATAAGCAATCAGATTTGGGACGAACTGACATTATTAACTTTATCCATCTATGTTTTAAATGTCTTACTCAATATTTCTGGTACTAAAGTTTTCTTGTTTTGATCAGCTACACGGTAAAAAAAAAACCCACAAGAGTTCTTTCCTATGTTTCATAGTTTGCCAAGAGAGGAAATTGAGATAGCTGTCCAGCCGTGGGTTCAAATGTCCTGGTAGTCTTGACTACAACTCCAATGGTGTTTGAAATTTGACCAAAATTCTTTGACGGTTTTTTAAAAGAGTTCTGAAAAGAATAGATCAGAATTGTGTGCTTTAAGGCACTTTATGGAAGAGAAAGTTGGGCTTTTAACATAGCACAATAGAAAGAGTATTGACAGCTTTGAACTTTGGTGTCGAAGAAGACTCCGGGGACAACTGTGGACAGCCGAGAAAACAAGCCATCAAACAAAATCAACCCAGAGTTTATAGAGATTCTCAGTCATCCAGGTCATGGTTGTCCCAAAAGTGCTTTTTCAGCAGGCAACTGGACTTTCTTATTTTTCTTTGAAGACGTTTCGCTTCTCATCCAAGCAGCTTCTTCAACTCTGACTGGATGGTAGTGGGGAATGGAAGGAATTATATTCCTTGCAGACAGCTGGTCATTTGCATCCTTGTAGAGGGTCATTGAGGCCACTTGGAGGTTTATCTGTGTCCTCAGGGTCACCTGAGTGGTGCAAATGGTTCCTGTAATCTGCAATTTTTCCTTTGGAAATCCATTCCTACTCCCATACCATCTGTCTGTCTGTTCGTCCATCCATCCATCCATCCATCCATCCATCCATCCATCCATCCATCCATCCATCCATCCATCTATCTATCTATCTATCTATCTATCTATCTATCTATCTATCATCTGTCTATAGATAGATGATAGATAGGTAGATGATAGATAGATAGATGATAGATAGATTGATGATACAGATGATAGATAGATGATAGATAGATGATAGATAGATAGATAGATAGATAGATGATAGATAGATGATAGATAGATGATAGATAGATAGATAGATAGATTGATGATAGATAGATTGATGATACAGATGATAGATAGATGATAGATAGATGATAGATAGATAGATAGATAGATAGATAGATAGATAGATAGATAGATAGATTGATGATAGATAGATTGATGATACAGATGATAGATAGATGATAGATAGATAGATGATAGATAGATGATAGATAGATAGATAGATAGATAGATAGATAGATAGATGATAGATAGATGATAGATAGATAGATAGATAGATAGATAGATAGATAGATAGATAGATAGATAGATAGATAGATAGATTGATTGATGATAGATAGATTGATGATACAGATGATAGATAGATGATAGATAGATGATAGATAGATAGATAGATAGATAGATAGATAGATAGATTGATGATAGATAGATTGATGATACAGATGATAGATAGATGATAGATAGATAGATAGATAGATAGATAGATAGATGATAGATAGATGATAGATAGATGATAGATTGATAGATAGATAGATAGATAGATAGATAGATAGATAGATAGATAGATGATAGATAATGATAGATAGATGCTAAATAATACAGAGATTTATATATATATATAGATAGATGGATGGATGGATGGATGGATGGATGGATGGATGGATGGATTAGAGATAGATGATAGGTAGATGTGTGTGTGTTTGTGTGTGTGTGTGTGTGTGTGTAGACACTAAAGTGTGTTCCCCAGTTCAGACATAGATGTCTTCATCAGCACTAAAGAGCCCTTTACAAGTGCAGAGCACCTTTGATTTAGTATGCCAATATGGCTGGCATATTTTTCATGATCTGGCATGATTTTTCACCTCTTTGATACCAAGCATCTTCATGATGTACTTACAAGTTTCCTTGAAGCATCTCACCATTGTGGGACGGTGGAGAAAAACATAGAAAACGATGGCGCTTTATCGGATACAGCCGTGCAGTTCTCAATATTCGTAAATTATATGGTATTTTCTTGACCCCATCGGATTTTGTTTACCACAAGGATGAAGTGAAAATATTGAATGGTGTCTTCAACTCATTGCCAGCTTTCAGCTTCCAAGGTGTAAGATTTCTGTAGCACTAAACGAGAAATGAAACACTATTCTTATCCCCCTGCCTTTATTAATGGGGGAAAACAAAATCAGAACAATTAAGATTCGTTGTGCTACTTTCTTTTGGGAACTTTAAAACACAGTCTTGCAGAGGCTCTCCGAATCTGTCATTACCTTTTCCTGGAACACTCGGATTACTTTTAAATTACTTTTTCTACATTTCCTCTACTATTTGCTAGTAGGGGGTCAGGCATTCTGGGTGGGATTTTGACCTTCCGCTACGAGCCCGAATTGAAAGGTGGTGACATTGTTGGAAGGAGACGTTCACCCATTTATTTTTATGATTAGAAAAATGAAGAGAAGATGACACTGCACCCCGTGTTTGTATTGTGAAATTGAAAGACGGGGAAATGAATGGTTAGGGTGAGGTTCTCAGGGTGAGAGAGGCTGCAATGGATACTACAATAAAGCGATGGCATTCTCCAGGCACTTCTGCCCGTGATTCCTGAGTAATAACATACTGTATACTTTGGAGGGCAGTATTATATTTGTTTGTAAATCAAATCTATTGGACCACTCAATTCATAATGACTCTTGAGGGTGTGCTAGTTAAAAGTGAAAGTCAAAATAAACATTTTTAGTTTGGAAAAATCGTGCCAGTTTTCTAGGCATAGAATCATATAGGCAGAATATATATATAGGCAAGAGGCTGACTGTGTAAACCAGGAGTCTGCAACCTTAAACACTCAAAGAGTCATTTGGACCTGTTTCCCACAGAAAAGAAAACCCCGGGAGCCAGAAAACCTGGGTGGGCGTGGCCAACTCAATGTCACCCCCCACCCGTCACATGACCCTTCCCAAGCCATGGCTACCCGACTGGACTACTGCAATTCTCTCTACATGGGGCTCCCCTTGAGGTGCACCCGAAGACTTCAGCTTGTCCAGAATGCAGCCGCGCGAGCAATAATGGAAACCTCTAGGTTTACCCACATAACACCGCTCTTGCGCGAGCTGCATTGGCTGCCTGTCATCTTTCGGGTGCGCTTCAAGGTGTTAGTTACCATCTTTAAAGCGCTCCATGGCACGGGACCTAGTTATCTGCGGGATCGGATCCTGCCCCATACATCCCTGCGGCCGATTTGCTCCCACAGAGAGGGACTTCTCCGGGTGCCGTCCACTAGGCTATGCCAGCGGGCGACGCCCAGGGGAAGGGCCTTCTCTGTGGCGGGCCCAGCCCTCTGGAACGACCTTCCCCCCGAAATTAGAACAACTACGGACCTCCGCTCCTTCCGTCAAAAACTGAAAACACACTTCTGCTTGGCCGGCCTAGGTTAGTCTTCCGTCTTTTAATAGGGGTTTTTTAGGGGTTTTTAGCGTAATTTTAATACAGGGGATTTTAGCGCAGGGATAATTTTGTTTAATTTGTATTTTATCTATTTATCTATTCGTGTATTCAATATTGGTTTTTTAATTTCCCTGTGCACCGCTCCGAGTCCCTTTGGGGAGAGGAGGCGGTTTATAAATAAAATATTATTATTATTATTACCAAGATTTTGTGGCACCCAGTGTTTTCTGTGGGAAATGGGTCTCTCTCCCTCTCCCTCCCTCCCTCCTCTTTCTGTTTTCTGTTTTCTATCCCTCTCCCTCCCTCTCTCTCTCTCTCTCTCTCTCTCTCTCTCTCTTTCTCTCTCTCTTCCTTCTCTCTCTCATTTGTTTCCCTGTTTCCTATTCCCACCCCACCAGCCCTCCTATTACCAATGTTGGCATTGGCCATGGCTGGGTTGGTGACGGGTCTCGGGGCGGAGATCAGGTCACACAACCAGGTTGTCAGGGAGCCACAGAAGAGGGGTCAAAAAGCTACATGGAGCCGTGGGTTCCTGACACCAGGTGTAAACCATTTAGAGAGGGCTGTAAAGCACTATGAAGAGACAAATAAGTGGAAGTGCTATTTCTGGAATTACTGTATTTTTGATGCTGGGGTGGGGAGGAATTACATGCAGTCCATTGGGAGAAACAAATAGAAATAATGGAAACACCAAGAATCTGAAACCGATAAAACAAATAAGTATTTCACTGCAATCTGCCTTTAGTGTCTAGGGAAGATAATAACATTTTTTTTTATAGCAAATAAAGAAAAACTGACTAAATTCTAGACATGAGAGGAAATAAAAGGAAGATAAAACCTTTGGTATTTTGCAGAAAAGAAGAGGATGGATCAGAAGTGCTAGGAGGATAGTAAAAAGAGACAAAGAAGACTGTTCTGCATTTGTATGTGTACTGTCCTATTGTGTGTATGTGTGTCAATGGATCTCAGCTTGCGTTGTGACACCAGCTTTGTTATTTTAATGACAGCTGTGAGTTCTACAGACTTATCTGGGTGCAAAATGACCTCTCAGTTATTCTCGATTGTAGACTGAAAAGAATGATTCCTTTAAAAAAATAAATAATAATAATAATAATAATAATAATAATAATAATAATAATAATAATAATAATAATAATAATTCTATAACATTATAGCGCCCAACGTGAGCAACTTTAAGACTTGTGGACTTCAACTGCCAGCATTCCACAGCCAGCTAGCTCAGAGGTCAAAGATTAGACACTCCTGATCTATAGACAATGCCTATAGACGCTATAGATCAGGGGTGTCAAACTCGATTTCACTGAGGGCCATATCAGGGTCTGTGTTTGACCTTGATGGGCCAGGGTGGGTGTGGTCAGCTTGACATCACTCATGTTTGGGGCAGCTGTTGTGGCGCAAGTGCTCTGCGAGTGAAAACGGGCTCCCAAGCTTCATTTTCGGCTGCAATGGCTTCCTGTAACCCTCTGCCAGCAAAAATGAAGCTCTGTTTTCACTGACAGAGGCACTGCAGGCCGGTCCTTCGCTGTTTCCAGGGCAGCCCTGCGGACCAGATCTAAGCACCCTGCAAGCCAGATCTGGCTCCCAGGCCTTGAGTTTGACACCCCTGCTATAGACAATAGCTATTGATCCTTTCCCTCCCTTTCCCTGGCCCTCTGCCCTTGACCAGTCCATTAATGTCCAATAGTATGGCTTTCTGATGTTTTAGAGAATAGAATGGAATGGAATGGAGTGGAGTGGAGTGGAGTGAAATAGAAATAGAAATAATAGAAATAATAGAAATAATAGAAAAAATAGAAAAAATAGAAAAAATAGAAAAAATAGAAATAATAGAAATAGAAATAGGAATAATAGGAATAATAGAAAAAATAGAAAAAATAGAAAAAATAGAAAAAATAGAAATAGAAATAGAAATAATAGAAATAATAGAAATAGAAATAATAGAAATAGAAATAGAAAAAGTGGAGTGGAATAGGAATAGGAATAGGAATAGGAATAGGAATAGGAATAGAATAGAATAGAATAGAATAGAATAGAATAGAATAGAATAGAATAGAATAGAATAGAATTCTTTATTGGCCAAGTGTGACTGGACACACAGAAGGAATTTGCCTTTGGTGCAGATGCTCTCAATGTGCATAAAAAGACAAGATACATTCATCAAGAATCATAACGTACAATACTTAGTGATAGTCTTAGAGTACAAATAAGCAATCAGGAAACAATCAATATCAATATAAATCGTAAGGATACAAAGCAACAAAGTTACAGTCATAAGTGGGAGGAAATGAGTGATAGGAACGATGAGAAGATTAATTGTAGTGCAGACTTAGAAAATAGTTTGACAGTGAATAGGGAATTATTTGTTTAGCAGCGTGATGGCATTCGGGGGGGAAAACGTGTCTAGTTATTCTGGTGTGCAATGCTCTATAGCGCCGTTTTGAGGGTAGGAGTTGAAACAATTTATGTGGAGGATATGAGGGGTCTGTAAATATTTTCACAGCCCTCTTTTTGACTTGTGCAATGTACAGGTCCTCAATGGAAGGCAGGTTGGTGGCCATTGTTTTTTCAGCAGTTCTCATTATCCTCTGAAGTCTCCATCTGTCTTGTTGGGTTGCAGTCACCAGACAGTTATGGAGGTGCCGATGACACTCAATAATTCCTCTGTAGAACTGTATCAGCAGCTCTTCGGGCAGTTTGAGCTTCTGCTTGAATTGGCGCAGGAAGAACATTCTTGGTTGTACTTTTTTTGATAACGTTGTTGATGTTAGATGTCCATTTTAGGTCTTGGTAGATACGGTAGGATCTAGAAATTTGAAGGTCTCTACTGTTGATACTGTCTTATCTAGTATTGTAATGGGTGGTAGTATAATAATAATAATAATAATAATAATAATAATAATAATAATAATAATAATAATAATAATAATAATAATAATAATAATAATAATAATAATAATAAATTTAATTTGTAGACCGCTCCCTCTCCCCGAAGGGACTCGGAGCGGTGCACAGGGGAATTAAAAACATACAAATATAAATACATAATAAATATATATAAAATCAGATTAAACAATTTATCCCTGCGCTAAAACCCCAAAATACTAAAAACTAAACCCCTTAAGAACCCAATTAAAACAATAAACAGATGACTAACCTAGGCCAGCCAAGCAGAAAAAGTGCATTTTCAATTTTTGACGGACGGAGCGGAGGTCCGTAGTTGTTCTAATTTCGGGGGGAAGGCCGTTCCAGAGGGTCGGGCCCGCCACAGAGAAGGCCCTTCCCCTGGGCGCCGCCCGCTGGCACAGCCTAGTGGACAGCACCCGGAGAAGTCCCTCTTTGTGGGAGCGATGTATGGGGCAGGATGCGATCCCGCAGATAGCTAGGTCCCGTATGGGAGGGTTTCTCCTAAAGTCTACCACCATTTCTACAGTTTTGTTGTTTCGATGCTGTTTCACATTCCCAAGCAAGGTGTCCTTGGCAGTAGAATGATTCTGGTTTGGAAACTCTGGGTCTTGTCAGCGAGTCTCCCCTCCCGCCATTTCTCTTCTTACTTCCAAGCTCAAACTTTACTGCTCCAAATTCCTCCCTCCCTCTTTTGCATTTTATGGCAAGATACCAGTGATAAGAAGAAGCTGAAGATGGCAGACCTGACAACCTCCCTCCTGAGACTCAGGACCAGAGGTGATATTCAGCAGGTTCTGACCAGTTCTGGAGAACCAGTAGCGGAAATTTTGAGTAGTTCAGAGAACCAGCAAATACCAACTCTGGCTGGCCCTGCCCCCATCTATTCTCTGCCTCCTGAGTTGCAGCTGACTGGGAGGGAATGGGGATTTTGCAGTATCCTTCTCCTGGAGTGGAGTGGCAATGGAGATTCTACAGTATTCTTCCCCTGCCATGCCCACCAAGCCATGCCCACAGAACCGGTAGTACAAAGTTTTGAATCCCACCACGGCTCGGGACTGCATTCTTTCACACCAACCCAACTTGAAGGAGCTCAGGAAACCTATGAAAACTTGGCTGTGTGGCCCAGCAGGCCATCTTATTTTCCTATCACACTGTAATGCTTAATGTGATAAAAAAAAAAAAACCTTCGACATATGATGAATAATCTTCACGAATAATTTCTATTTGGAATTTGCTGATAGTGGTCTATGACCATAATAAATAAACATGTCTGCACAAGAATGCTGGATTCTATTGTTGCATAATTCTTCTATTTATCTTTCTCTAAGGTTCTTTATTTTTCTTTCCCAAAAGGAAAAGCTTTATTGTTTTAAATAACTCTGCAAACCACCCAGAGACATCGATTCTTGGATGTATTCAGAGTCGAATAAGTAAAGGACAATTGTCTTTAATTAAAACGTAATTTTAATGAATGGTAATTTTAATTTAGTATCAATTTGGAATATGGCCTCAGGAAATATATTCGGAGGTGAAGCACCATTGCTGGAAGCGAAGAAGAAAAAAGTGAGCCTGATTTAATAAGCTGTATTCAGGGAAAGGGACATTTTGCCACTGTTCCCCAGTTTTAATTCTATCCATTAACCTTGTTAATGAAACATCTGTGTGATGGAATGTGCACCTGGAGTAGCAGTGGTGGAGACTTGTGGCAGGAAATAGAGGCCCAGATTAAGAGACTGCACAGTACCAAATTGGAAAGAAGAGAGGAGAGAAGAAGAGGTTCAGGGTAGCCACACCCTAGAATCTCTCAGAATATATCTAGTAGGTTAGAATGTTACAGCTTTAGTCTGGCAAGATTCTGTCCATTACGTGTAAGCACGAGTTTATTTATTTATTTATTATTCAAATTTGTATACCGCCCTATCTCCCCAAGGGGACTCAGGGCGGTGCACAGAAATATAAAAAATATAAAACAATACAGTACAAAACAGTTAAAAATAGATTAAATTAAGGTCTGTGCTAAAATTTTGATTAGAAAAAGGGTTAAAATCAATTAAAACTATATCCATTAAAACTAAGCCAGGCCGGCCTCTTGAAATAGATGTGTCTTTAGTGCCCGGCGGAAGAGGCGTAGGTCTGTGATGATCCGAAGGTCGGGGGGTAGGTCGTTCCAGAGGGCAGGCCCCACCACAGGCCTCCCCCTGGGAGCCACCCGTCAGCATTGTCCGGCTGATGGCACCCTGAGGAGGCCCACCATGTGGGAGCAGACAGGTCTAAGGGAGGTATGTGGTAGGAGGCGGACCCGCAGGTAGCCAAGTCCCGTGCCATGGAGCACTTTGAAGATGGTTACTAGCACCTTGAAGCGCACCCGGAAGGCCACAGGCAGTCAGTGCAGCTCGCGCAGGAGAGGTGTTACATGGGAGTATCAAGACACTCCCAGGATCCCCCGCGCGGCCTCATTCTGGACTAGCTGGAGCCTCCGGGTGCACCTCAAGGGAAGCCCCATGTAGAGAGCATTGCAGTAGTCCAGGAGGGAAGTGACGGGCGCTTGAGTGACCGTGCGTAAGGAGTGGATTTGGTCATGTCGTCTTTGAGCTTAGACGTGACAATCTAGGACCAGGACTCAAAAATCTTCAGTAATAATACCCTTAGTAATGATAGCCTGCTGGCTGGAGAATTCTGGGAGCTGAAGTCCACACATCTTTAAGTAGCCAAGGTTGAGAAATGCTGATTTGGAATATCAATACCCTGTCATCGAAGATGTTTACCTATCTAAAGGTCTAAAAAAGGATTTGGAAGTCTACCATTCCTCATCCAATGACATTTACTGACTCTGAATTATCAAAGAATTTGTCTAATTGCCTATTGGTTTCCTCACTGATCATTGTTCATGGATCGATAGATTATATTTGTTTATCATTAAACAAATAATAAGCATACAGGCAAATAATTGGACACACAAACACATGTATATGTACATACCTTTCATCTGAATGGAATGGAATGGAATGGAATGGAATGGAATGGAATGGAATAGAATAGAATAGAATAGAATAGAATAGAATAGAATAATAATAACAGAGGTGGAAGGGACTTTGGAGGTCTTCCATTCTAGCCTCCTGCTTAGGCAGGAAACCCTACACCACTTCAGACAAATGCTTATCCAACATCTTCTTAAAAACTTCCAGCGTTGGAGCATTCGCAACTTCTGGAGGCAAGTTTTTTTTTTTTTTTTAAATTTGCAAAACCGCTCCCTCTCCCCACAGGGACTCGGGGCGGTGCACAGGGAAAATAAAACAATAAATATACAGCATTACATAAAAACGAATTAAATCAAT
This sequence comes from Rhabdophis nuchalis, assembly GCA_039707465.1. Lineage (NCBI taxonomy): Eukaryota > Metazoa > Chordata > Lepidosauria > Squamata > Natricidae > Rhabdophis > Rhabdophis nuchalis. The sequence continues at coordinate 31,100,276 of CM077652.1, forward strand.
TCCTGTGCTAAAATCCCAATTATAACTAAAATACCCAATAATAAATAAAACCCTATAGCAGAGAGACTATCCAAGGCCGGCCAGGCGGAAAAGATGTGTCTTTAGTTTCAGGCGGAAGGAGCGGAGGTCCGTAGTTGTTCTAATGTCGGGGGGAAGGTCGTTCCAGAGGGCCGGGCCCGCCACAGAGAGAGCCCTTCCCCTGGGCGTCGCCCGCTGACAAAGTCTAGTGGACGGCACCCGGAGAAGTCCCTCTCTGTGGGAGCGAATCGGCCGGGAGGATGTATGAGGCAGTTGTTCCACTGGTTAATTGTTCAGGAAATTACTTGATGAAGAAGTTGATAGTTTTGGGAATTTTAAAATGGATTCTTAAAAAGAGAGAGAGGCAGAGAGAGAATCAAAAGAACATCTCATCCAGTGAGCACAGCAAGAAAAGGCATTGATCACGATTAGGAAGGAGGAGGAGGAGAAGGAGAAGGAAGTCAAGAAGTAGGAGGAGAAGGAGGAAGAGGAGGAGACTGAACTACAGGATTCATTTATTCATTATGTTCATGGCATGTTCAATGCGCAGTGGAGGTATGTAAGGCTTGAACTGAAAAATTCAACATGAACCTCATTCCTCATACAACTTCAATTGTCATTTCTGTTTTCACATTTTGCTAATGCCAAGGTCTGCTCACAGTACTGTATTCACCATAATATGAAAGGAAGCCATAATTGTTTAAGCTGTTCCTCATAATTAATTATAAATGCCAAACTAAAATTGCTTCTAGCATTTACTCTGAGAGATCTGTTGTGCCACTTAATTAATGCTCTTTAAAAGAAGTGGAGAAGAATTCTGCTTTTTAAAAAAAATAATAATGCAGAAATGCATCTGTGCTTCAGCATATATCATATTTTAATTAATCAGCCATTTGAGCCGACCATGAGAAGGAGGAGATTATTGAAGTTATTTCTCTGCCTTAAATGATAAAATGATGTTTACAGGAAAAGGAAGTGTGATTCACACCATTCGTACGGTCAAAAAGGCACAGATCCTTGAAGTCACCCTTCTAAATTGGAGATTGGCAAAGTGGTCTGTAAGAACTTGACGATGCCATAGAGTCGCAGTGGGGTTTCTCCGGGCTCTTTGCCCGTTTCACTTTAAAATGAGGAAAAAATAAGATAAAAAGGGAAGCTGAACAATGCTGCAAAACAACTTCTAGCATTATCCTAGGTCAGTGATGGCGAACCTATGGCACGGGTGCCACAGGTGGCACGCGGAACCATTTCTTAGGGCATGTGAGGCGTTGCCCTGTCAGCTCCAGTGCGCATGTGTGCGCTGGCCAGCTGATTTAGGCCTTCTTTTGAGGCCGTTTTTCGCCCTCTGGAGGCTTCAGGGAAGCTCCTGAAGCCTCTGGAGGTGGGGGGGAGGCTGTTTTCACCCTCCCCAGGCTCCTAGAAAGCCTCTGGACCCTGAGGAGGGTGAAAGAAGCACCCCAAAAGCAGGGGGTCACGCGCATAGCATTATGGGTGTGGCACGCCCACACACGACTCCCCCGCGTTCCCCCCGCTTTTGGCACGCGAGCCAAAACAGGTTCGCCATCACTGTCCTAGGTGTTCTTAGGCATTCTTGTTGAATAAAATGGGTGTGTGGCTCCAGGTCCATTTTGTGTGTGTGAAAGAGTCAAATGTACGTAGTAAACAACTGAAAATCGGAGCGAAGGAGAGTGACATTCGGGGACAGGAGAAATGTCAAGGAGGAACTGGAACTTTTAACCTTCAAATAATAGATGTTTTGTCAGTAGCTTGGAGTCCCACAATGGCAGTCATTCTGGGACAGCAGCCATCGGAATCCAATATGGGTTCATCATAATCTAAAATGATTCTCAAACTCCATTCTAAAACAGTCTGGTTTAATGTTGTTATGTAAACTTATTTAACCCACATACCTGGATTTTATTTTATTTTATTTTATTTTTATTAAATGTATACCCCGCCCTTCTCTGGAGAGGACCCAGAGCGGCGCACAGGAATTTAAAAAAAAACATACAAAATGACAAAATACAAAATTTTAAAAACATATTAAATTCCCATCCTATGCTAAAATCCAATTAAAATCCCCAAATTAAAACTGTCTAAAATAGTCCCAGCGGAAGGTTACGCTAGGCCGGCTTGGTGAAAGAGATGTGTCTTTAGACACTGGCGGAAGAGGCGGAGGTCCGAGATGGTGCGAAGTTCAGGGGGTAGGTCGTTCCAGAGAGTAGGGCCCGCCACAGAGAAGGCCCTTCCCCTGGGTGTCACCAGTCGGCATTGCCCAGCCGACGGCACCCTGAGAAGGCCCTCTCTGTGGGAGCGGATCGGACGAAGGGATTAATAGCACTTAGACTTACATACTGCTCCATAGCACTTTACAGCCTCCTCTAAGCAGTTTACAGAGTCAGCCTCTTGCCCCCCAACCATCTGGGTCCCCATTTGACCCACCTCGGAAGGATGGAAAGTGGAATCAACCTTCAGCCTGGGGAGATTCGAACTGCCAAATTGCAGGTAGCCGGCACTCAGCAGAAGTAGCCTGCAGTACTGCACTCTGACCACTGCGCCACCGTGGCTCATAGTGCAAGAAAAACAGTTAGAATTTCTCTGAATTTCTCCTTTTTCTTTTAGAAAAGAACTCTCTTTCAATTGGAGGGGGGGGGGAGCCAGAATCATTTATCTGCCTGACACTAATATATGTACAGTTAGACTTAGGAGTCCAATTCCCTACAAGGTTCTGGGCGAACGGCAGCAGTGCTGAAAATGTAGCCTAGGGCATTTGTGGTAGGTTGGCATTGTGAAAACTCCCAAGCTTGATCGTCCTGCTGCCAGCTTTCTTTTGAGCCACATCCATCGTGTTCCTCCCCCAATGAGGTGGGGCCACAGGCCTTCCAGTTTTCCTCTTCGGTGCTACGATTTTGTAGGTTTGAGTTTCTTTTGCAAATATACAAGGCGTGAAAATGCCAACTCTTTAACAATTGACTGCATGGCTTACAAGAGGAATAGGAGAACGGTGTGTTCTATTTCTTTCAACAAGATTTGTTATTTCTAAAATTCTCATCAGTGGTTGAAGGTTTTCCAGGTAGATTTTCTCAGAGGGATATATGTAGATATACATAAAAGAAACACAATGTGTTTTTTTCTCTTTTAATACTCCCCTACCCACCTCTCGCCTCTTCTCGTCTCTTCTCCTCTCCTCTCCTCTCCTCGCCTCTCCTCTCCTCTCCTTGCCTCTCCTCTCCTCTCCTCGCCTCTCCTCGCCTCTCCTTGCCTCTCCTCTCCTCTCCTCTCCTCGCCTCTCCTCTCCTCTCCTCTCCTCTCCTCGCCTTGCCTCTCCTCGCCTCACCTCTCCTCTCCTCGCCTCTCCTCTCCTCTCCTCGCCTCTCCTCTCCTCTCCTCGCCTCTCCTCTCCTCTCCTCGCCTCGCCTCTCCTTGCCTCTCCTCTCCTCTCCTCGCCTCGCCTCTCCTCGCCTTGCCTCTCCTCTCCTTGCCTCTCCTCGCCTCTCCTCTCCTCTCCTCTCCTCGCCTCGCCTCGCCTCTCCTCTCCTCTCCTCTCCTCTCCTCTCCTCGCCTCGCCTCGCCTCTCCTCTCCTCGCCTCTCCTCTCCTTGCCTCTCCTCTCCTTGCCTCTCCTCTCCTCTCCTCGCCTCGCCTCTCCTCGCCTCTCCTCTCCTCTCCTCGCCTCTCCTCTCCTCGCCTCTCCTCTCCTCTCCTTGCCTCTCCTCTCCTCTCCTCTCCTCTCCTCTCCTCGCCTCTCCTCTCCTCTCCTCTCCTCGCCTCTCCTCTCCTCGCCTCGCCTCGCCTCTCCTTGCCTCTCCTCTCCTCTCCTCGCCTCGCCTCTCCTCGCCTCTCCTTTCCTCTCCTCGCCTCTCCTCTCCTCGCCTCTCCTCGCCTCTCCTCTGCTTTTTGCTGTTTTTCATTCATTTCTCTCCCTTTCCCTTCCCTTCCCTATTTCTATTCTCCCTCTCTTCTCCTCTACTTTCTGTTGCTTTCCCTTCATTTCTTTCGCTTTCTCTCCCTTTCCCTCTTTTGTATTCTCCCTTTCCTCTCCTCTTTTCTCCCTTCCCTATCCTACCCTAACCCTCTGCTTTTTGCTATCTTTCCTTCATTTCCCTCCTTTTCCCTCCTTTTCTCTTCTTTTCCTTTCCCTCTTTTGTATTCTCCCTCTCCTCTCCTCTCCTCTCTTCAGCTTCCTCTGTAACACCTTCATGTCAGAAAGGCAGACAATTGTTCTTAAAAGTATTTAAACAAACGTGCCTTTATTTAATTGGGTCTACATTTTTCTCTTTTCCCTCTCTTCTTTTAAAAGCAGCATGTGGGTGGGGGGGGGGATATACATCCTCGTTAAAATTCTGTTGTTTGCTTGCTTTCTGCTTGTTCCGAATAGAATAAAATAGTAGAGTTGGAAGGGATCTTGGAGGTCTTCTAGTCCGTCCCCCTGCTTAGGCAGGAAACCCTACACCACTTCAGACAAATGGTTGTCCAACCTCTTCTTAAAAACATCCAGTATTGGAGCATTCGCAACTCCTGGAGGGAAGTTGTTCCACTGATGAATTGTTCTCATTGTCAGGAAATTTCTCCTTAGTTCTAAGTTGCTTCTCTCCTTGGTTAGTTTCCACTCATTGCTTCCGGTCCCTCCTTCAGATGCTTTGGACAATATCTTGACTCCCTCTTTTTTGGGGCAGCCCCGGAGATATTGGAAGGCTGCTATCATGCCACCCCTAGTCCTTCTTTTCATCAAACTAGACGTCGCCAGTTCCTGCAACCGTTCTTCATATTTTTAGCCTCCAGTCCCCTAGTCATCTTTGTTGTTCTTCTCTGCACTCTTTCTAGAGTCTCCACACCTTTTTTTTACTTCATGGCAACCAAAACTGGATGCAGTATTTAAGGTCCCTTCCAACTTTGTTGTTCTAATTCTCCAGACGCCATTTTGAGAACATTGCATTCAATCACAAACCACCGGTTGGCAAACAACCCCATGCTCATCATCCCAAAAAGCCAATCAAACCTTGCACTGCAGCTCAACAGGATGTACGAACCTATCCGTGCTTCTTCTGAGTAATTTCACCCAGCATTTGCAAAGTATGTAAGACGTCCATCTCTATGAAGTGCAGCTCATTGTAAGGAAAGGAAGAACAAGCTTTTTCTGCTGCTTGTGATTCAGCTGGTCTGCTGCCATTGATAGAGGAATGCCTGCTTTTTAAGCATCTGAAGACTAATTGATAACTAATTCCTTCCATTCATGGTTCATTTCTCTTTTCTTCACCCCACAAAAGATGCTTGCACCTGGCTATGTAAATCAAAAAGTCATTATGGTCAATAAATGCATTATGTCCATGAACTTGCGGAGAGACTAATTGGATGGTAATGTGTTTGCATTTTCCCTAGCTGATTAACTCGGGTTCCCTGGAATGAGCCGGAGTCCAGGAGGATGGCAAGAACCACAATTTAAAAATGATGGAAATGGTTTACGGGGGCTCTCCTTGCCTTCCAAATGTGCAGTGCATACACTTATTTTCCCTCCTCCCGCTTCATACCGAGATCCGAAAATAATGGTCCAATGTATCTCTGGAATGTGCAATTATTCGAACTGAAAAAAGCCAATGCTCTTGCATGCTTATTAACTTGGGCCACAGAGGTTGCACCATCGCTTATTTTTACTTTGCAAATCACGGGGCCTATTTTGCAAAACGATTTGATATATTTGTCATTTTAAAAAGGTAAAGGTTCCCCTCGCATATATGTGCTAATTGTTCCCAACTCTAGGGGGCGGTGCTCATCTCCATTTCAAAGCTGAAGAGCCAGCGCTGTCTGAAGACATCTCTGTGGTCATGTGGCCGGCATGACTCAACACCAAAGACGCATGGAGCACTGTTACTTTCCCACCAAAGGTGTTCCCTACTTTTCTAATTGAATTTTTTACGTACTTTTGAACAGCTAGGTTGACAGAAGCTGGGACAAGTAATGGGAGCTCACTCAGTTATGCAGCACTAGGGATTTGAATCACCAAACTGCCAACCTTTCTGATTGACAAGCTCAGCGTTTTAGCCACTGTGCCCCATATTATAGGGGATTTAGGTAATTTTAGGGGATCTCTAAATGGAACCCGTTTTAGGAAGGATGCTAGGGATATCATCTTTCTATTAAAATCCATGTACTGATCCAGGAGTTGGCTGGATACTATGAAAATTTGAAAGTTGCACATCATCCAGCAATGGATAGAAACTAATCCAGGAGAGAAGCAACCTAGAACTAAGTAAATACTGACAGTGAGAACAATTAACCAGTGTGGAACGGATTGCCTCTGGAAGTTGTGGGGGCTTCATAACTAGAGAGGCTTTCAGAAGACACTGCGCAAGGATGACATGCAAATTCGTGAAGCATTCCATATTAAAAAAAAGAAGAAGAAGAAGACACTGGACAGTCATCTGTCTGAAATGGTATAGGGTCTCCTGCTTGGGTGGTGGGGTTGGACTGGGTGAAATTTGGGGTCCTTCCCAATTCTATTATTATTCTATTATATCCAGAATGGTATAAGATCTCCTGCCATGGGCAGGGGGCTGGACTAGAAGATCTCCAAGGTCCCTTTCGACTCACTCACTTATTCATTCACTCATTCATTCATTCATTCACTCACTCATTCATTCATTGAATGAGTGAGTCACCGCTCCGAGTCCCTTCGGGGAGAGGGGGCGGTCTAGAAATCTAATTAATTAAATATATATTCATTCATCCATTCATTCATTCACTCACTCACTCATTCATTCATTCATTCACTCACTCACTCATTCACTCATTCACTCACTCACTCATTCACTCATTCACTCATTCACTCATTCATTCACTCACTCACTCATTCACTCACTCACTCACTCATTCATTTATTCACTCACTCATTCATTCATTCATTCATTCATTCATTCATTCACTCACTCACTCATTCATTCATTCATTCATTCACTCACTCACTCATTCACTCATTCATTCATTCACTCACTCACTCATTCACTCATTCACTCATTCATTCACTCACTCACTCATTCACTCACTCACTCACTCACTCATTCATTCATTTATTCACTCACTCATTCACTCACTCATTCATTCAAAGGTGTCCCACATCATAGATACTATATAATTAAATCCTGCAAGCTGAAGATATGACTCTGAAGATATCAAGGTAAAAAGCTATGCAGCATAGTCTGGATTTGTTCTTTTAAACCAGGGGTTCCCAAACTTGGCAACTTTAAGGCTTGTGGACTTCAACTCCCAGAATTCTCCAGCCAGCATAGCTGGCCTGAGAATTCTGGGAGTTGAAGTCCACAAGTCTTAAAGTTGCTAAGTTTGGGAACCCCTGTTTTAAACTATACTAGCTGATAGCCTGGGTATTTATTTATCCTAATCCTGTATTAGACAGGAAAAGCCCTGATTTTGATGACAATTAAATTATTTACAAATAATAATTTGTACAAGCGTCAAGGAAAGTGATACCACCTTGTTGAAAATATCCGGCCCAAACATAATTTCTAAAGTTGGATTATTCCCACTTACCAGAGGGAGCCCCCCTGTGGAGTACTGGGAAGCCATTACCAGGGCAACCCTACTGTGCTGTACAGTAGAAGCCATTTTACGGCAGTACGATAGAAGACGTTTTAAGGCACAACAGGCTGTATCTTAACAGAACACACACCCCGAGGGGTGTTAGGGGTGTCTTACCCCCACATTATTTGTTTTCAGAGAGTAAGTCATCTGTGTACCAAGTTTGGTTGAAATTGCTTGAGGCGTTCCAGATTTATGCTGGAACACACACACACAAACACACACAGAGAGCCATTTTTGTATAGAGAGATTGAGCTATTTGGCTCTAGACCTTTTCTTTTTGCAAATAAACATTTTGGCACAAACAAACAAAAAATAGGATAATCCAGAAAGGCTGCCTGAAAAATGGATGGATTACATCTGGCACGTTGGCACACATCATCTGGCATTTTGCCATATGCAATCACTATTTGACGTGAAGTCTGTCAATCAGACCGTTCTTTTCTCATATGGAAAAATGGTGACATTTCTTCCAGGAGCAAAGCAGATGGGTTGCCTGGGGCTGACATTGATAATCTCATCCAGAGGAATCCCTACCTGAACAATGCATTATACAGATAGTTTTTAACATACAACCATAGCGGGGAGCAGAATTTCCATTGCTAAGGTAGGTGGTTCTGAAATGAGCCATGGGGGATGCAGTTGTTAGAGTGTAGTCCTCCAGGCTTGAACTCCTGGCTGTGGGCAGTGTCATTCTGCAAGGCTGCATTCTAATAACTGCACCATTAGGCAGAATTATTCCCCTACTTCTTAAATTATACTGGTGTCTCTTACACTTCTAATACCAGCTGGTTTTCCAACCACCATGTACACAATTTTTTTTTTACACATGCATAAACTTATATTTGTTAGGGACACAGTGACTCAGTGGCTAAGATACTGAGCTTCTTGATCAGAAAGGTCAGCAGTTCGGTAGTTCGGGAGTTCAAATCTCTAGCGCCGCATAACGGCGGGAGCTCCCGTTACTTGTCTCAGCTTCTGCCAATCTAGCAGTTTGAAAGCATGTAAAAAATGCAAGTAGAAAAATAGGAACCACCTTTGGCGGGAAGGGAACAGCTTTCTGTGCACCTTCGGCATTTAGTCATGACCATGGAGATGTCTTCAGACAGTGCTGGCTCTTTGGCTTTGAAACAGAGAAGAGCACCACTCCCTAGAATCAGGAACAACTAGCACGCATGTACAAATACTTACATTTGTTCTGCTTTACTTTGAGATGGAAAATAAAATATGCATGGAGAAACCATACCTGTTATGTCAAATTCCAGTAGGGTTTGTTAGGTTAGGTTAGGTTAGGTTAGGTTAGGTTAGGTTAGGTTAGGTTAGGTTAGGTTAGGTTAGGTTAGGTTAGAAACAGAGTTGGAAGGGACCTTGTAGGTTATCTAGTCCAGGGGTCTCCAACCTTTGCAACTTTAAGTCTGAAGGACTTCAACTCCCAGAATTCTCCAGCCAGCAAAGCTGACTGGAGAAGTCTGGGAGCTGAAGTCCTTCAGACTTAAAGTTGCAAAGGTTGGAGACCCCTGATCTAGTCCAACCCCCCACCCAAGCAGGAAACCCTACACCATTTCTGACAAATGGCAGTCCAGTCTCTTCTTGAAAACCTCCAGGGATGAAGCTCTCACAGCTTTTGAAGGCAATTTCTGTTGGTTGATTGTTATTACTGTCAGAAAATTTCTCCATATTTCCAGGTTGAACTTCTCCTTGACCTATGAAGGAGGCACAACTCTTTGGCTTTCTGGGGTCCATGGTGCTCTCTGAGCTTTGTTGTTTCCTTGTAGACATTTCATGACCCAACTGGGTAACATCATCAGTGCTGGGAGAGAGTGGGGTCTGCTCTCTTTTATATGCAATAGAAGAGAACACTTGTCGTTTAGGGCTGAAGTGTGGACTCCATCATCAGTCCATCATCAACATCAAATCTCTGCAAAAAAAAAAAAAATACAATGACACTCAGAGTGCACTAAGGACCCAATAATTGAATGTTGAATAACACATCACATGAAGTGTTAATACAACTCTATAATGCACTGGTAAGACGACTGGTACGCTTGGAATACGGCATCCAGGTTTGGTCACCACAATGTAAGAATGATGTTGAGACTCTAGAACAGTGATGGTGAACCTTTTCAGCACCAAGTGACCAAATGCATGTATGCATGTCTGCGCATGTGCACACCGGAGTGCCGGAAACCTGAAAACCAGCTGGCTGGAATGTTCATGCACACTGGCCACCTGGTCTTTGGATTTCTGGCCCTCTGGCATGCATGAAGACCAACTGGCCAGCATGCATGGACACATGGGAAAACCAAAGACCAGGTGGCTGGGGTGCACATGTGCACCAGCCAGCTGGTCTTTGGGTTTCTGGCACTCCTGCATGTGCAAAGAACAGCTGGCCAGTGCACATGCATACACTGGAAACCAGAAGAACGACGGAACATGTGTCCACAGAGAGGTCTCTGCATGCCACAGGCTCGCCATCACAGCTGTAGAAAGAGTGCAGAGAAGATCAACACAGAGGATTAGGGGACTGGAGGCTAAAACATATGAAGAAGGGATGCAGAAACTGGGCATGGCTAGTCTAATGGAAAGAAGGAGTAGGGGAGACATGATAGCAGTCTTCCAATACCTCAGGAGCTGCCAGAAAGAAGAGGGAGTCAAACTATTCTCCAAAGGACAAGAAGCAATGGATGGAAACTAATCAAGGAGAGAAGCAACCCAGAACTAAGGAGAAATATCCTGACAGTTAGAACAATTAATCAGTGGAACAGCTTGTCTTCAGACGTTGTGAATGGTCCAACCATTCAAGTTTCTAAGAAGATGTTAGATAACCATTTATCTGAAGAGGTGTAGGGTTTCCTGCCTAAGCAGGGGGTTGGACTAGAAGACCTCCAAGGTCCCTTCCAACTCTGTTATCCTGAATCCCCAAAAGTTTCTTCTGTTAGTCTCTTACCTCAGCTAGACTTCCTACTTAGCTGAGCTACTGTAGCTTCCCCACCACCACCATGCAGGCTCATTAAGATGGGATGTATTATCTCCATAATCTAACTCAGTTGGTGCCCGCTAAACTATATGGATGAACTGAGATGAAAAAAAACGAAGGGAAATATATTAGCTCCTGCAGGATTATTCTATATAAAAAAGAGGAAAGTTACAGGGTTGAAACAAGAGTCACATCCGCATTGTAGCATTGCCAAAGGTTGGAGACAAATGGGAGGGGGGTGTCAAACCCGAATTCTTACTGTTTTGGGTCCCCCTCCCCACACCCCTGAAGCAAATATCTTATTTATTAGCTGCTGCTCTAATTGTTGAGCAGGGACTGAACAATAGATATTACCCAGGTAGCAGTTTGGAATATAAATAAACACTGGATGACAGTTTCTAAATAAATAATGCCATTAATCCTGTGTTACTCTCACTTTCCCTCCTTCTCCTTACTCCCTTTTTTTTTTAAAGGGAGTTGGGCACAGTGTTGTGGTTCTCTCTCTCTCTCTCTCTCTCTCTCTCCTCTCTCTCTCTCTCTCTCTCTCTCTCTCTCTCTCTCTCTCTCTTCTCTCTCTCTCTCTCTATCTCCCCTCTCTCTCCTCTCCTCTCTCTCTCTCCTCTCTCTCTCCTCTCTCTCCTCTCTCTCTCTCTCTTCTCTCTCTCTCTCTCTCTCTCTTGTATTATTATTCTTGGCATAATGTCACCATGACAACCCATTCTGCCTATCCCTCCTCCTCCCCTAGCCATAGGTGGTAGTTATACATTTACTCCAGGGTAGTGATGGAGGTGGGAAAGGGGGGGGGGGAGAGAAAAAAAATATTGAGGAATTTGACAAGTAAATAGACCTTTAAAAGGAAGAGTTCCCTGTTGCATCCGAGGGAAATATTTCTAGAGAACGAGGCAGTAGGGGAACGAGGAATATGAGTGATCGCCAGCAATCGTTCCATAATGATTCGTTTCACATCATCGGCGTCTCATTGTTATTTATTTATTTATTTATTTATTTATTTATTTATTTTGGTCATTGTTTTACGGTGACACTTTTGGGGGGAAAGCAGGGATGTGGGCGTCGCCATGGCAACCAAAAAAGCCCCCAACAAATTAGAAACACCTCCCTTTTGCAACATATTGTGCCGTGAGATTTTTGACAAGCAATTCTGTTGGCGGGATGCAAAGGGCATGCTTTATGGACGGACGGACTTAAAAAGAGGTCAGGAGCCGACTTGGAAAGCAGCTGGAATGTGGAGCTGTTTGAGCCCAGGTGCTGGATCTGAGCTCTTCAGAAAGCTGGCAGTGAGAGCAGTTTAGTCTAGGGAGGAAGGCAGCAGGCTAGAAACTGGAAGACTGTGAGTTCTAGTTTCACCTTAAGCATGAAAGCTGATTGGGTGACTTTGGGCCAATCATCAGAAGACAATGAGTTCTAGACCCATTTTAGGCATGAAGACCAGGTGATTTTGGGCCGATCACTAGAAAATGGTGAGTTCTAGATCCACCTTAGACATGAAAGCTAGCTGGGTGACTTTGGGCCAATCATCAGAAGACAATGAGTTCTAGACCCATGTTAGGCATGAAGACCAGGTGACTTTGAGCCAATCATCAGAAGACAATGAGTTCTAGACCCACGTTAGGCATGAAGACCAGGTGACTTTGGGCCAATCACCAGAAGACGGTGAGCTCTAGACCCGCCTTAGGCCTGAAAGTTAGCTGGCTGACTTGGGGCTAATCACTAGGAGACGGTGAGTTCTAGTCCCATTTTAGGCATGAAGACCGGGTGACTTTGGGCCAATCACCAGAAGACAGTGAGTTCTAGATCCACCTTAGACATGAAAGCTAGCTGGCTGACTTTGGGCCAATCACTAGGAGACTGTGAGTTCTAGTACCGCCTTCAACATGAAAGCCAACTGGATGATTTGGTCGCCGCGATGTAGAAAAGACATAGAGACTCTGGAAAGAGTGCAGAGAAGAGCAACCAAGATGATTAGGGGACTGGAGGCTAAAACATATGAAGAATGGTTGCAGGAACTGGGTATGTCTAGTTTAATGAAAAGAAGGATTAGGGGAGACATGATAGCAGTCTTCCGATATCGCAGAGGGTGCCACAAAGAAGAGGGAGTCAAACTATTATCCAAGGCACCTGGGGGCAGGACAAGAAGCAATGGGTGGAAACTAATCAAGGAGAGAAGCAACTTAGAACTAAGGAGAAATTTCCTAACAGTCAGAACAATTAACCTCTGGAACAGTTTGCCTCCAGAAGTTGTGAATGCCCCAACCCTGGAAGTCTTTAAGAAGATGTTAGATAGCCATTTGTCTGAAATGGTATAAAGTTCCTGCCCACGCAGGGGGTTGAACCAGAAGACCTACAAGGTCCCTTCCAACTCTGCTATTGTATTGTATTGTATTGTATTGTATTGTATTGTATTGTATTGTATTGTATTGTATTGTATTGTATTGTATTGTATTGTATTGTATTGTATTGTATTGTATTGATATCAGACTCAGGAGATAAGTTGGTCGGACAATTCCTCTTGCAACCATTGGATCAACTCTCTGCTGATCTGAGGGGAGGGGAGGGGAGAGGAAAATGCTACAAAGAGTTTAAAAAAAATTGCACCTGAAAATAGGTTGCCAATTTTGTACCCTCCGTTTTCTCTCGAGCACGGAATACCAGCACAGAGCTGGTGTTTAGTTCCTTTCTTCCTTTCTGAAGAAGCATTTTCATTTCTGCTTTCCCTTATGTGTGATTACCCTGACCTATTTCCAGGGTACACTTTCCCTTATGTTAATTTTTAATGACGGTACGTTCAAACATGCATCCCCAGTACACCTGCAAACAGAGAATGACCCTGTGAGGGGGAAATGCTTGAATGCATGGCTGTATTAACTGGACTGTAAATGTAAATGAAGGGATGCGGTGGCTCAGTGGCTAAGAGGCTGAGCCCGTCCATCAGAAAGATCAGCAGTTCAGCGGTTCGACTCCCTAGCACCACATAATGGAGTGAGCTCCCGTGACTTGTCCCAGCTTCTACCAACCTAGCAGTTCGAAAGCACGTAAAAAATGCAAGTAGAAAAATAGGAACCGCCTTTGGTGGGAAGGGAACAGCGTTCCATGTGCCTTGGGCATTGAATCATGCTGGCCACATGACCAGGGAGACATCTCTGGACAGTACTGGCTCTTCAGACTTTAAAGCTGTAACTCCTTCATCTTAAAAAAAATAAAATTCCTTTTACTTGTATCCTGGTACCTCCGGGACTTTTAATGGGTTAAACAATACTTATAGCCCAAGATTTCTTTCCCAAGATGGTACTTTCTAGATGTATATAGCTATAACAGTCGATAAATCCAGCCCCAGTGATCAAAATACTTATAGTAAGTGCTAAATATAATCCCAATAAATTAAGACAGTTGACCTGAGCCGTGGATATCATCTGTTCAATGACAAAGGCCTGTGTGAAAAATTAATATTTGGCCACCTCAGTATAATAAGTTCAGAAAACTATCAAGACATTTTAAAGCTCCCTAAGAATGAAGGAGAAAATCAGAAATCTCTTTCACAAGGGAAATAAACTTTGAGGAAGTCAGAGAGCAGTATTACGGCCATCACTTCCAAGCTGTCTATGACTTACGATTTTTGAAAGAGGTTTATTGTCAAATTTTCTCCGATTTATTTTATGGCTAAGGCAACCGAAAGGCGGATGGATGCAATCTTTCAAAACGTAAGGAGGTCACATCCGTGAACAAAGATATCAATTTGGAAAGATTGAGATGAGTTTGGGAGACATTTTTTTTTTATTTACTTATTTCATTTACAACCTGCCAACATTATGTCCCTCTTTTGTGGCTGGTAGTTGCGAAGTCGTGTCCGACCCATCGTGACCCCATGGACAATGTTCCTCTAAGCCTTCCTGTCCTCTCCCATCCTCTGGAGTCCATTGAAGCTCACGCCGGCTGCTTTGATGACTCCATCCAGCCACCTCATTCTCTTTTTTTTAATAAAGTTTTTTTAATTTTTTTTTCATTTCATAGCAAATAACCACATGCATACTATTACATAACCAACATCATATTATATTGTTAAATGTTTATATCAATTCATCTTACCATCAACTCCCAAAAACAATTATTGACTCTTCCGCTCTCCATTCACCGTATTTGTACCTTGTCCATCACTTTCTTCTCCCTCTCACCTCCTCCTCTCTACCTCCTTTCTTCCCTCTGTCATCCTTCTCTTCTCTACTTCCACTTCCTCTCTCCTTCTCCTCTCTCCCCTTTCCACTCTTTCTCCTCCCTCCCCTTTCCACTCCTCTTTTCTCTCCTCCTCTTCCCCCTCTACCCCCTCTCCTCTCCCTCTCTTCTTCCCTTACCTCTCTCCTCTGCTTCACACTCTTCCTCTCATTTACTTGGTATATTTCAGCCTCTGAGAGAGCGCCATTCTATGTTGATGGTATTTATAATTCCATTTCAAGATGCATATTTCACTTTAACATATATCTTCCTCCTTTTTTAAAAGAGGGGGGAAAAGTATACATAAATAGTAATTGTAGCCACCTCATTCTCATTCTCCACACTCGGAGGCTTGGGGCGGGCAAAAAAAAAAGGGTCTACTGGAAGTTCGGGAAGACTGGAAATGGGCCCGTTTCTGGCTTCCAGAAGGCCTCTGGAGCCTGGGGAGGCCAGTTACACCCTCCTGGAGGTGCAAGAAAAGCCTCTGGAGCACAGGGAGGGCAAAAACGCACCCCCCCCATTGTTCAGTAGGCCAACTAGGCCACACCCACCCAGCATCTGGGCAGAGAACCTCTTGCTAAAATCTTTGAAGCTCACCCATGAATAAAAGCCACCTTTCCGGATGTCTTTGTCTTGCCTTCCGTTGTCCGTCATCTGAAGTCCCGCGCTATGATCTACCTCATGAGTCAAACAGCGTCCTCTGTTTAACCCTGGCACGGAGGCTAATGGCTGCAGAAGGAACCCCCATGTATCTTAATAAAAAATGGAAATGGGTTTGCCCCTTCATTTTAATTAACATTATGTCCGCATTTCAATGATAATGGATAATTAAGGAAGTTACCTTGACATTGGAATGCTCTTGGAAATAATTTATGGTGTAATTTCATTATTGGGGGTGGGGGCAGAACATTTGTCTATTTTATTTTCATGCCGAGAGTTAGAGCATAAATATTTTGCAATATCGTTTGCTCATATGCTTCTTTAAATTTATAGAGCTAGGCGTCTGCAAATCTTCGAAAGGATTGTTTGCTTTAGTTAAGGTTCACCCGCTATAATTCTGGGGTTTTTTTACACAGCAATTAATCTGTTAATGTTGTTGTTTTTTCTTATCTTTTCCCTGTGAGTTACTATCAACCCAAATATATGCCTTACCTTTCCGATTATTGTTATTTTTTTAAATCTAGGAAATAACTCTGCAGACGTCAACAAAAATGAAGCACAAAGAAATACAGGGTATTAATGTATTAATATATGCACAGAACATTGTATAGGGGGTCCTTAATTTGCGACCGGTGGCCTAGCAACCATTCTGAGTGATGATGGAGCCCATTAAAATGTACCAGTTCCAAAGTTCTGATACCCTCCCACTCCACCCCAGTCATGTGACCAGATTCTGGTGCTTGGTAATCGACCTGGATTTATGACCATTTGCAGCATATCATGGTCATATGACCATGATTTATTATGTTTTTGCAAAAAAAAATGTTTACCCCACCTTTTTGAGATAGCAAGCATATTTAGAATGTGTTGCGGCCCGCCAGCAGCCAGCAGAGCTGGCAGAAGATTTGGATAGTGAGGAGGTTGGGGAAGAACATAGGCCAGTCCTGGAGTCTGGGGAAGGCTCTGAGGAGGGCTCTGCGTCGGAGGCAGAGAGGGGGCCAGGGCCATCCGACAGTTATTTGCTGCCTCCAGTAAACACTCAGCTCCATTCACCCTGTACAGGCTCACTAAAAGAAGTTGATGAAGTCAGTTAGTAAATCCATAGTCAAGATTAATTCAGTCTCCAACCGATTTTGCAAAAATGGCCTAGGATTCAACTTCTGAGTCAGATGATGACAGAACTGTATACTTTGATAAAGGGAAGGCTCTTGATACCAACGTCACTGTTCTTCTTCGGTCTCCTGCCTCATCCTAAAAGACTCTGGAATCTGTGAGATCATAAGAGATATATACACAAGATGCATCAGTTGGGCAAGCTAAGTGATAATGTTGCAAAAACTACATTTCGGAGTACTAATTAGGACAGCTTATGCAAATATTGTTTCTTATTTGTGAGGAAAATCTTCAGGCAATGTTGCCAAGGTTTAATATTGCCTTTGGAAGCAACAGCACCAATGGAGCCACTGTCTTCATAGTATGAGGGTCAAAGTGGTTGTTGACGATAGGTAGGAAGGTAGGTAGGTAGATAATTAGAGATGATAGATAGGTAGGTAGGTAGGTAGGTAGGTAGATAGATAGATAGATAGATAGATAGATAGATAGATAGATAGATAGATAGATAGATAGATAGATAGATAGATAGATAGATAGATAGATAGATAGATAATCATAGATAGATAGATAGATAGATAGATAGATAGGTAGGTAGGTAGGTAGGTAGGTAGGTAGGTAGGTAGGTAGGTAGATAGATAGATAGATAGATAGATAGATAGATAGATAGATAGATAGATAGATAGATAGATAATCATAGATAGATAGATAGATAGATAGATAGATAGATAGATAGGTAGGTAGGTAGGTAGGTAGGTAGGTAGGTAGGTAGATAGATAGATAGATAGATAGATAGATAGATAGATAGATAGATAGATAGATAGATAGATAGATAGATAGATAGATAGATAGATAGATAGTTATAGGTAGATAGATAATTATAGATAAAGAGAGAGATAATTATAGATAATAGATTGTAGCTATAGATAGAGCTTGTGTTTATGTGTGTGTAATTAGATTAGGTAGGTAGGTAGGTAGGTAGGTAGGTAGGTAGGTAGGTAGATGATGGATGGATAGATGATTGATGGGTGGATGCATGGATGGATGCATGGATAGATAGATAGATAGATAGATAGATAGATAGATAGATAGATAGATAGATAGATAGATAGATAGATAGATAGATAGATACAGTAAGATAGATAGTTAGAGTAGATAGATAGATATGATAGAGATATAGATACAGTAGAGATGATAGAGATATAGAGATAGAAGCAGAGGCAGAGGCATTGCTTATGAGTTCCAGTCTTACCTTAGGCACAAAGCTACTTTGTGTCTCTTTTGTTATCACTCTTTCACTTGTCTCTTTCACTCAGTCAACCCCATTGAGTGAGGATGAATGAGTGAGAGGATGTACCTGTTAAAGCAGACATATGAAAGGAGGAATCAGAACCTATTAAAGATAGATCTGAGCAGCAGTGACTGGCCTGATGTGTCATTCTGTTGGTTTTCATGTTGAAAGGAAGCCTGGAAGTTATAGTTTCCTATTTTGCAAGCCTGCTCCTTAACCACTGTGCCACACTGGCTCTAATCCTCCTCCTCCTCCTCCTCCTCCTCCTCCTCCTCCTCCTCCTCCTCCTCCTCCTCCTCCTCCTCCTCCTCCTCCTCCCCCTCCTCCTCCTGCTTCTCCTTCTCATCTTCATCTTCATCCTGAATTCTATATTTTTTAAGATGGAGAGGTCCACTCTGTTGCAATGAATAGGAATTACATTAAAGTACTTTCATGCTCCGCTAAGCCTCCTGATCATTTCAATGGGGCCATCAGAAGAGACATTCTCTGAAAATTTTACGGCCCTTGGTATTTGAGGATAATGCATTAAGTGAGACAATTTTTTTAATAAAAAGTGCTGAAAATAGCTACACAAACACACACACACACACACACACACACACACACAGATATGAATGATTATATTTGGTCTTTTCTGACCTTCCTTTAGAAAGTTATCAGGTAACCAGCCTGATTGCATAGAGAAATGGTTTGCAATTTTCAAGGCTTAAATAAAATGGGGGCTTTGGTAACGAAATCACTAAAATAGTTATTTGGTTTACCTGCTGAGCATGAGACGGCAAATAGATTGAGGGGAAGACTCAGAATGCAATCTGTGCTTTCTTTTTGGCTAGAGACAAATATTTTCTCATATTACCCCTTTGTAGGTTTAAATGTCTTCTATTAAAAGTGAGCTCGAAATCTCTAGGTAATTTTCACATCGTGGTCTGGAATTATTATTATTTTTCTTCTATTAGCTTCATACTGATATCAAAATATCCCCTTGGAGTTCTTTTGCAACCACATGACTATGATTAGAACGATCGAAGAGTAAGTGTGTCCGAAAATTAAAGAACAAAACCAGTCCCTAAACCAACCTCCCCCCCACCCAGTTTAGTTTCTTATAAATCTGCAAAAAAATCAAGTTAAAGTTAAAGTTTATTACAGTCATAGACCAGAGACCAGAACAAATAAAAATACTCAAGGAATAGCCAGTTAAAAATTCTAGAATAAAATAATAAATATCAGATTAAATCTATATTAAAATCACGATTTGGCATCCAATTTGTCAGTTACAATACAATACAATACAATAGCAGAGTTGGAAGGGACCTTGTAGGTCTTCTAGTCCAACCCCCTGCGTGGGCAGGAACCTTATACCATTTCAGACAAATGGCTATCTAACGTCTTCTTAAAGACTCCCAGGGTTGGGGCAGTCACAACTTCTGGAGGTTACACATGGCCTAACTATACTATAATAGAAATCCTTAAACTGTGAGGCCCATAATCACTAAATACTACAATGCAAGAGCAATAGCAGTTAGACTTATATATAATCACTAAATACTACAATGCAAGAGCAATAGCAGTTAGACGATATATAAGTCTAACCGCCCTCTCTAAGCGGTTTACAGCCATCATATCGCTCCTAACAATCTGGATCCTCATGTTACCAACCTGAGAAGCATGGAAGAATGAATCAACCTTGAACTGGTGAGGTTGAATTGTTGGCAGTGAGCAGAATTAGCCAGTAGCAGAAGTTGGTTCAGCCCAGATTGGGCGAACCAGTAGTAGCGGTGGCGGGAGGCTCCACCCACCTGCCCAGATGTTTCTGTGCATGCCAGTGGTGGGTTTCTGCAGGCTTGCACCTACTTGCGAGAGCCGGTTGGTGAAATTTAGAGAACCGGTGAGAAGGGGTTCCACCGGCGTACCTGGAAGTAAATCTGGCCCACCACTGCCAGTGACCCAACGGGAAGGAAAGGAAAGGAAGGAAGGAAGGAAGGAAAGAAAGAAAGAAAGAAAGAAAGAAAGAAAGAAAGAAAGAAAGAAAGAAAGAAAGAAAGAAAGAAAGAAAAAGAAAGAATTTATCATCACAATTGAGACCAAAATTTTGGTTGCTAAGCAAGAGCGTTGTTAAATGAGTTTCACCACATTTTAAAAGGTGGCCACTCCCACCCTGTCACATGGCTGCCAAGCCACGCCCACAAAATAGGCCACACCTAGAGTAGGTTCTAAAAAATTTGAAACCCACCACTGGTGCATGCGTAAAAGCATCATGCACATGCGGAGAAGCATCACAGCATGCGTGGAAGCACCCCCAAACTGGTAGTAAAAAAAATTGGCAACCCACTACTGGCCTGCAGTACTCCATTCTAACCACTCGGCCACCACTGCTCTTATCTAGAGTAATAATGCAAAACGGTTTGCTACGTTAGTTGTGTAAAAGAGGTATGGTGGCTTAATCCCATGTTAGAAACAGCCTTCTAAGCCATCTTTTCAGTTCTTCCTGATTTTGGTCTTCCATAGCATGCCTTCTGGTGCTGATGATAGAAAGCTTAGTTTAAAAAATTGGGGACAGTGTAGAATACAATTCTACCTGTGTCAGACATGAACGATCAAGTCCACATATGAAATTTCAATGAAGCTGATTTATTGTTATAAACGTCTAAGCACAGGACTTTTATTTGGTTAAATGTGATTTTTTGCTATTTTTCTCTTTCGTTGTGTTTGTAAGCGTTTGGACGAATGCTTGCATTGTGAAGGGAAACCAGGATGTATACACCTTCCATAAATAATGAAAGCACTCTATACAATCCTAATGTCAGGGTTCCAAATAGCATCCAAAATTAAATCAGAGTCCAAGGCAAAGAATTCCTCAAAGTTCCAATTTATTAAGAGAGCCATGTTAGCACATCTGGAAAAACCCAAATCTGAACGCTTCCCGGTTTTCCCCACCCAGTTGAAAGTTCAAGATCTTGCCCCCCACACCCACAAGTCCATCCCATGGTCCATCCACTCTTCTACTACCATGCTGGCACTTCCACCCATCCAATTTCAGTCAGGTGCAGAGACAAAGGATGACCTTGGCTTTCTAGAAGGAATTTTGTTTTGGCTACATCGCATCTAACTCCGTATGATCCTCCCTTCCATTTTCCCACAATAGAAAATGCATAGTAGAATAATAGAAAGTGTGGCAGGTCAAAGACCCAAAAGAAATATGGCTGCAGGCCTGACACCTATCTTATTTTGTGTACACGAGAGTGCACTAAACCACAAGCCAGCATCTCCAGTGCCCACCTATCCACCTCTAAGTCTGAGACACAGGAACAATTATGTTTATCCAGCTGATTCTGCTGAATGTGTAAGGCAGTCTCTTCGATTCATTTCAAAGACACCTTTTTTTTTTTGTTATCCTCTTCATCTCTTTCCTCCTATCAGTAGCTGCCATTAGTTGGGGTGTATCAAGGTCTTGGAATCGTTATTAATTCATATTTTGGACTCTTAGGATTATGAAGTATTAGAGAATGGAAGTGCTGAGACAAAATGCTCTCATCCGCCAGCTGTCATGTATTTAATTAGAGATTTTGATGAATCCTCCCTTACTTAGAAGCGCTGGATTAAGAGGAGGGGGCGGGGAGAAAGGAAGATTTCCTGCCTGCAAAGTCTCAAGGACTCTTCCTTCTTTATATCCAGGGTTGCTGACTTGCCTGTCTTACAAGTATTAGACCTTGCGAAGAGTTGGCTACTCTTTTGGGAAGAGTAGAATGTGTCTGCTTCTACTGCAGAGAGGTGAGGAAAGAGTCGAGGTAGGTGGGAAATTTATTGGCCTAAAGCAGAGGTCGGCAACCTATAGCTCTGGAGCTGCATATGGCTCTTTCTTCCCTCTGCTACGGCTCCCTGTTGCTCGGTCGGCTCCACAATTGATAGGACTTTCGGTTAGGACAGGTAGAGGAAAAAGGATGCCGTGCTAGGAGGAGACTCAGTGATGGGGGAACCGGACTTCGGGATAGTTCCAGAATTGAAGGGGGGGGGGCTTCCAGTTAGGACCGCTGTGGCTCTTTGAGTGTTTAAGGTTGCCAACCCCTGACCTAAAGTGACATTTCCTGCTTAAAGATAAATCCAACAGGAGTTTTAGAGAGGGAAAGCGAGTATGAAATCTTTGGTCCTTTTCTCTGAACCATAAATATGAAGGGTAGAGCAGCTTGAATAAGCGTCCTCTGCCTTGATGATTTATTCGAGGCATGTCATGTGTCAGCTTCATTTTTCAGAATGAATTAGAAGAATCAAGCATATATGCTCATTGGTCCAGACATCTTGTCATCTTTGGGCTGCTAGGAAACTTGACAGGCAGGACAGAGAACAATTGTTGTCTCCATGATGGCTTGCGAGGAACCGGAATTCATTCTGACGAAGAAGGACGCCTTAAAATAAATTCTGTCTTACAGATTTGGCTAGTCTGAACTGGTGCCACGAAACCTTATTGTTTTGTTGAAGGGGGGAGAAATGTGTAAAAATTGAGCCAGGTGTCAGGGAAATCTGTTATGTCGGGACCAGCCGTAAGTCGACTGGTCCCGACTTACGACCAGCCGCACGTCTTCCATGCCTGCCAGGAGTTGCCTCAGCAACTAGAAGTAACAACCTGTCAAACCGCCAGTCGCGCCTGATTGGCTGAGACGCGACTGGCGGGAAACCCGGCTTGGCAGCGATCCTGATTGGCTCCCCGTTTCACAGCTCGCGTATAAGCAGCTGTCAAATGCGGGAGCCCCTGTCTACCGCGCCTTTTTGTTCTGTATAGAGTTTTCTCCGCCTGTCCTTTGCCTACAATAAACGGCACTTGTTTTTGAGCAAACCTGGTTCGGACTCCCTCTTTCAGAGAATCTAACAAAATCCAGTTATTTATTAGGAGGTTCATGTCGGCACGGACCAAGCGAAGCCAACTCTGACCTCCCTTAATTTGCTCTTGGCTCTGACCCTGCTTTCCCATCCCCCCAATGTGTATCATCGGCCACATTCCCCAATGAAGCAGTTTTGTGGGTTGTAAAAGTCCCCTCCTTCCAGCCACTGTGGGTCTGCATGGTGATGACCTTGATCTTGTACGGAATGTGCTTTGTTTTGACTGAAATGCAAGTCCCTTGATGCAGCTGCGAGGCTCGGTTCCCCATCCCCATGTTTTTTTCTGGAACTCCCTAGCTTTTTCCGTGATCCAGTGTATGTTGGCAATTTGATCTCTAGTTCCTCTGCCTCTTCGAAATCCTGCCTGTACTTCTGATTGTTCTCGATCCACATACTGCTGGAGCCTAGCTTGTAGGATTTTGAGCATAACTTTACTAGCATGTGCAATGAGCGCGAGGGTGCGATAGTTTGAGCATTCTTTGACATTGCCTTTCTTTGCAACCCGAGCTCCTAATATTCAAACACATTTCAAAAAGTGATAAATGTCCTCCACCCCCCCACCCCCCCCACCCCCATTATGCTAGCCTGCTCCTTTACAGCGTGCCTGTTCCTCTGGCATTGTCTCTCACTGGGCCAGCATGCTTCAGCCGATTAACTATCTTGCCAAGTTTAAGCAGCATTTTTGCAAATGGAAATACAAGTGCTTATTTGTTAAAGTAGGTTTTTGTCAGTCCTTCAGCGTAAGGCACAGCAGGGGTTCCAGAAGGCTCGCTATTATTTTAGAATAGAATAACAGAATCATGAAAGCCTGTCCAAATTTTTCTCTGTCCCATCTCATACTGAGTGAAATCAAGGTGGATTGTGTGTGTGTGTGTGTGTGTGTGTGTGTGTGTGTGTGTGTGAGAGAGAGAGAGAGAGAGAGAGAGAGAGAGAGAGAGAGGGAGAGAGATTGATTTCAATTTTCTCAGGGTGAAGGAACAGTTTCTGAATATCCTCCCTTAATTATTCATTCGTTGTTTTCCCCTTCCTCCTTTCCAATGTCATTCTATTGGAGTAGCAAACTTTCCTCCAGCACGCTGGCAAAACCTAGCCAACTTTGGTTGATTTGATTTTGATTTTATTAGATTTCTAGACCGCCCCCTCTCCCCGAGGGGAGTCGGGGCGGTGTACAGGTAAAAAATTAAAAAGAGACATCAACATTACATATAAACTAAAATCCAATTAAATAATCCCCTGTACAAATTTATAAAAATTAAAAACTTGATTTTAAAACCTAATCACATAATTTAAAATTACAAACTGAGGCGGGAAGCATGGAATTAGCCCAGGCTGGCGAGTTGAAACAGGTGGGTTTTGAGTTTCTGGCGGAAGGAGCGGAGGTCCGTGGTCGTTCTAATGTCAGGGGGAAGGTCATTCCAGAGGGTCGGGCCCATCACAGAGAAGGCCCTTTCCCTGGGCATTGCCCGCTGGCATTGCCTAGTGGACGGCACCCGGAGAAGTCCCTCTCTGTGAGAGCGAATCGGCCGAAGGGATCCAATCGGTTGATTGGAAGAATTAAGTAAGATCAGGTCTGGCTGGTTTTGCAGTGGTAGAAAATATCAGAATTGCAGGCTTTAAAAAAAAAAAAAAACCTGAAAATGGCAGAAACCATTTCTATATTGTTGCTAAGAAATTGTATTGATTGTTCATGGTGTTGAGTTCAACCTGATTTGTGAGGAGGGCATTTTGACCATGGGTTTAACTGTGGCTTTCTATCATTGGTTTGTTGGATAATTTGGAAGTTGATAAGGCTCCAACGATCTCTTCTTTAAAATAGACACTTTCAAAAACATACTTTTGTGAGACCCTTCAAGAACAAACTGAAATTTAACTGTCCTTTTCAAGGTTCTACCATCTCTGCTCTTTTTCACCCAATTGTATCTCCCAAAATGAAGCAGCTGTAGATGTTTTGGGGCATCCCCATTCGAGCTACAAATGCACCTTTCTTTTTGAAATCCAAGTTCAAATCTTGACATGGTTTGAATCAAGGCTGTTTGTTCTTGAATATCACCAACGGTCAACTCAACTCAAATATAATCATATGGTATCCTCTTTGAATGTCTAATCTCCACTTCAAAATTAATCCAGACTGATTCACCTTGGCCTACTAGTCCTTATAAGACAGAATAGAAACCACTCTGGTAGATGACATATTGAATGATATTAACCGAGTTTGTAAAGAGATCTTGCTTGTATCTCTCTTGTGCGTTTCTTGAAGTTATTTTTTCTTTATTTTTTAACTCATTATATTTTTATCCCATATCACTTCAACAGTAACTCAAGATAGGGAATATACACAATACTCCTTCCTCTTCCTAGTTTCCCTCCAACAAGGACCCTGTAAGGTAGATTGGTGAAATTCTTAGATTGAATAAGCTGGAAAGGACCCTGGAGGTCTTCTAGTCCAGCCCCCTGTTCAAGCGGAGAACGTATACCAATTTAGATAAGTGACCATCCAGTCTCTTCTTAAAAACCTCCTGTGATGGAGTGTCCATGATTTCTGGAGGCCAGCTGTTCCACTGGTCAATTGTTCTCACTGTTAGGAAGTTTCTCCTTAATTCCAGGTTGCTTCTCTTTTTGATCAGTTCCCAACCATTATTTCTCTGGTGCTTTGCAGAATAATTGGGCTGAGTTTAACCCCAAATCACTACCCAGCTTTCATGCCTAAGGCAGGACTAGAACTCTTTACTTACTTTACTTTAATTCGACTTATTAACCGCCCCCTCTCCCCGAAGGGACTCGGGGCGGTGCACAGGAAATATAAAAACACAATATATCACAATAAATACATAAATATTTAAAACTCCCAGTCCCCTAGTGATTGGCCCAAAGTCACCCAGCTGGCTTTCATGCCTAAATTACTGTCTCCCAGTTTCTATGGAGCATCTTAATCAATACCCCAGACTGGTTCCTTGTTGGCTCCATTGTTCCTGCCACATGATAGTTAATGCAGAGAATATAAGGTGGATTATTTATTTGTTTGTTGGTTTGTTTGTTTGTCAAACGTGTACAAGATAACAAGTATATCTATGAGCATAAACATGAACAAAGGAAGTATACAGATAAATGGGGACAGTAAGACAGGGATGGTAGGCACACTGGTGCGCTTATGCACAACCCCTTTAAGGACCTCTTAGGAATGGGGTGAAGTCCACAGTAAATAGTTTGAGATTGGAGTTGTGGGGGTTTGCGGATATAACAATGGAGTCAGGTAGAGCATTCCAGGCATTGACCACTCTGTTGGTTAAGTCGCATTTTCTGCAATCAATTGGAGCGGTTTACCTTGAGTTTGTATCAATTGTTTGCCCATCCCTTCGACCGATTCGCTCCCACAGAGAGGGACTTCTCCGGGTGCCGTCCACTAGGCAATGCCAGCAGGCGACGCCCAGGGGAAGGGCCTTCTCTGTGGCGGGCCCAACTCTCTGGAACGACCTACCCACCCGAACTCAGAACAACTACGGACCTCCGCTCCTTCCGCCAAAAGTTAAAGACCTACTTCTTCCATCAGGCCAGCTTGGCCTAATCTACCTTGCTAGCCTTCAGTCTGAATGTTTAAATTGTTTTAATTGGGATTTTAAGGAGTATAGTTTTAAGGATTTTAAGATTTTAGCGCAGGGTTATAGTGTATTTAATTGGATTTTAAATATTTATAATTTGTTTATGTTTATATGCTTTTTAATTTCCTGCGCACCGCCCTGAGTCCCTTCAGGGAGAGGGTGCGGTTTACAAATTAAATATTGATTGATATTGATTGATTGTATTATTGAGATTGAAGCTGAAGTAATCATTGACAAGTAGGGCCTTGTAGCAGATAATGTTGCATACTACACTCAGCTCAGACCAAAGGCAGCATAGTTCCGACTTGTCTAAGCCCGACATTTCACGCCTGATAGCAATGGCTATTCTGCGAGCAGAGGAGTGGAGGACTCTTCTCGGGAAATATCTCCGGACTCGCTCTTTTGCACCCTAAATCCTGGAGGAAGACGCCATTTCTCTGCGTCTCGAAGACTATCTTCCAAACCCTTAATTCAAATTCTATTCTGAGCTAATTAAAGAGAGACTTTTCATCTTGCTGGCTCTGATTCAGCATCATTCAGCAGAATTAGCCTGGCCAAGTCTTCATGGCACTTTGTTAGCTAATCAAAGACAGATTTTGCTGAGGGAAAACAAAACCCCATCTCTAAATTTATTAAGAGAATTAATAGACCGTTTCCATTTTACAAGACTTAAGCACAAAGATGGAGCAGGAGGCAGCTGATCTCTATTACTTATCACTTTGAACCAGAGTCAGCATGTAATGAAAAATTGACACCGGGATTAGAAGTGTGAGAAGAACACGCATAATGATATAATTCGGGATCATGAGGGAAATCAGACCAATTGTGATACTGTTGTCTGTATGTATCTTTCTCATCACTTTCTTTTTCTTTTAAAGTTGATTATACTCTGACACCATAGTCATGTCCTCATCCATAACTACGTTGATCCTCTTCCCATGAGACCAGCAATCCAGTCATTCTTCTCCCAGTTAAGAGGTTGGGGAACAGGAGCAAAGAAATATTGGATAAGGATAAGAAAGTGGCTAGAGGAACTAACCAAACAACAGCGTTAAAACCGTAGGTTTTGTTGTTGCTGTTGGTTGCAAATTCATGTCCGACCCATCACAACCCCATGGGTAAAGTTCCTCCAGGCCTTCCTGTCCTCTACCATCCATTTAAGCTCACTCCTACTGCTTCAGTGACTCCATCCAGCCACCTCGTTCTCTGTCATCCCCTTCTTCATTTGCCCTCGATCTTTCCAAGCATTGGGCTCTTCTCAAGTGAGTTACTTATACTAGGCATATTAACAGGAAATTATAATTAAAAAACCCCAATATATAATGCTAAATATAAAAACAGTGGGCAGAATTGTTTATGTGCAAAATTGGAAAAAATGAAAGTATACCTTCTGATGGAATAGTGATAAAGAAAATGCTAGAATGGGCCGAGATGGATAGGCTGACAATGGAAATAAAAGATAAGAGGACAACTGGTTAGAGAATAGTAAAAGTGGTTAGAGAAGACTAGGAAATCTGGTCAACTCACATGCAATACTAAATTGGTGCCAGGTAAGGAACAATGGAATTCACGAGGAGTTGGACATTTATGGGAACATGAAGATGCTAGGCTAATGACTGCCTTAACTCCACCCCCCTAGTCTGCCTATTTTTCTCCTATACCTGTGATGGCGAACCTAATGGCATGCGTGCTGGAAGTCGCACACAGAGCCATCTCTCCAGGCATGTGAACCATCACATCACCTGTTGCTCTTCCAGGTTCCCATTGAAAACTGGAAGTTCAGCCACCTGGTGCACATGCAAGCGGAGAAGATAATGTTCCAGTTTCCGGTGTGCACATGCAAGCTGTCTAGTTGGTCTTCGC
Organism: Rhabdophis nuchalis; assembly: GCA_039707465.1. Lineage (NCBI taxonomy): Eukaryota > Metazoa > Chordata > Lepidosauria > Squamata > Natricidae > Rhabdophis > Rhabdophis nuchalis. Next base: position 31,128,476 of record CM077652.1, read on the forward strand.
GCACACATGCATGCCAGAAACTAGAAGACCAGGTGGCTGGTGCACATGTGTGCACTGGAAACTGGAAGATCATCTTCCTGGCTTTTGCATGCACACCAGAGAGCTGCTCTTCCAGTTTCCAGTGCTCTCGTGTGCATGTTAGGTTAGCCATCGTGCGTATAGGAGAAAAATAGGCAGACTAGTGGGGTGGAGTTAAGACAGTCATTAGCTTAGAGTCTTCCATTTCGCTCCCATTTCGGCACTCGGTGCAGAAAAGTTTCGACAACAATGTCCTATACTAACTTGTTCTTTGAAGTCACCCAATAGTGCACTTGTCACCCTGTAACTGAACCCATCCCCTTGTAGCTGGTTGTCCTCTTCTTTTCTTCCCTTCCATCTTTCCCAGCAGTAGGACCTTTTCCAGATACCTGGGTTTTCTCGTAACTTGTCCAAAGTCAGGTCGTTTCAACCTGGATTGGTTTATTCCATGGCTTCTTGCTTTGGTTTCTGGGTTGTCCACAGGATTCTCAGGATTCTTCTCAAACGCCAAAGTTGAAAGGCACCAATACTCTTCCCTTCTTGCTTCTTCAAAGTCCAACTTCTGCTTCTACGGAGAATACAGGAGATACAGGGAGGTCTTCTCCACAGGGAATCCGTTGGCTTGCCTCGTTTTGATTTTTGTAGGTTTGAATACATCATGGCATTTGCATATATTTTTTTGCTCCAAGTCCTGGGTCACTGCTCTGCCAAGTGCTAGTCTGTGATGTATTCCATTTTTAACAAAGTAGGAACCATGAAAGAAAATAGGGGAAAATAGTAAACAGTGGGTGGGAAAAAGAAAAGAAAAAGTCTGTCCTTGGCTATTGGGGCCACTGATAAATGAGAATAGGAGTGAAGGCCAAAGAGGTAAATTTTAGGCACAGTGATTTGGGGATTGGCAACAGATGAAAGACAAACATTTCCCTTCTTTCTTTCTCTTTCCTTCTTTCACTCTTCCTTCCTTCTTCCTCTTTCTTTCTTTCTTTCTTTCTTTCCCTCCCTGTCTCTCTCTCTCTCTCTCCCTCCCCTCCCCCCTCTATTTCTTTCTCCCCATGCAATTCCTAATGGCTGTTCATTCTGTAGTAACCATCTTTTTTTTCCAAGTCAAGTTTTTTTACTTTATACTATTTATACATATCAATGTGTGAATGCCACCAATTTCATTGTAATTTTTACAATGACAATAAAGATTATTATTATTATTTCAATACAAATAGGCATAATATGATTACTCATAGTTATTACTTTTCATTTTCATTATTTCATATTGTTTACACATACCTTTTACTACTGCCCTTGTTTCTAAACCTCTCTATTGTTCTTTCATATATCTGTCTCTGTCTCCATCCATATCTATCTATCTATCATCCATCCATCCATCCATCCATCCATCCATCCATCCATCTATCCTGCCTGCCTGCCTGCCTGCCTGCCTACCACCTACCTACCTACCTACCTACCTACCTACCTACCTACCTACCTACCTACCTACCTACCTACCTACCTACCTACCTACCTACCTACCTATCTATCTATCTATCTATCTATCTATCTATCTATCTATCCTATCTATACTATTATTCCACTCTTATTTCTCTCTCTATTTTAACTTTTCCCCCCCATATCACTATAATATTCAAAGACCTTTCTTTTCTATTCCCCATCTTCCCACCTGTTTTATTATTCATATCCTCACATCTATATATGTTAAAATTTCATCCTTCATCCTTTCATTATTCCATGTCTCAGTGTACACTTCTAGTTCCAATCACAATCATTTAAGCATTTAAAATACATCTATTCATGTTCTTTCCAACCGTCTTAAAAGCAGAGGAAGACACTCAACAAGCACTTGAGTTCCTTCAGTAGCAGGTATGGACCCAGGAGAGGGGAATGGAAAACACAGACAGGAAGAGAAGGAACAAAACCAAGCATTTCACTTTGGCTTGGATTTTATTTGAAGCCAATAATATGGAAACGAGGGGCTTACAAAACCAATCTTTCTTTTGGGCTAAGGCTTATAAACACAAATGTTTCCGTTCTGAATTGAGCTTGGAAGAAAATTAACACACCTCCAGATTTCAACATTGGATGTACACATCACACTAACCTAGGCTTTGCACAATTACATTTTGCTGAATAATTCACACTTGGTTAGGTTTTACAATATGTTGAGCCATAAACTCCAGTTTATAAATCGAAATGGCTGGGTTGGCACAACACTGTCTGAGTTTGTTGCAAAAATCAAATCCAGAAAGCACACAGAGATAACTGATTCGGGAGGATTCATTATTTTTTTAATATACATAATATAACACATGAATAAATGTACACCAACAGCAGGTTCTTCCAACATGGTAGAGAGGAGAAATTGGTCCAATGTGGTAGAGAAGAGAGATTGGTTTCCAGTTTCAATTCAAAGAGCAGATAGATTCGTTCTCTTGCACAGACTCAGAGTAACATAGGTAAGCCACGTCCAGGCTCCAAGCTGGCTGGCATGGCTCTCAGTCACCAAATAGTTCCCAGGCTGACCCAGTTGCCCTACTGGACATTGGCTGACCTTGTTACCTTGTCCTATTCCAGACAGTCCCCAATGGCTGACCTGTTGCTATGTCCTATTCCAGTTCATGAATATTCTGACAAACACTGTACACCAAAAATCAATCAAATTTCCTGTTGTTGTTGATTTGTTGTTGAAATTTCATGATTGTTGATAGAAAACTTAATTTTTTTGCAGGCTTGATTTTTTTTTTTTTTGACTCAGGCCTGCCATGCATCCAAACCATTTCCCCAGGTGCCGCCTATGGCTTGTGAGGCATAGATTTCTACCAACCATGGGAGTGATTTGTTGGAGAATCTGATTTATGACACAGACTGAGAGGAGGGGGAAAACAAGGTCAAAGTTGAGCCATAAACTACATGCGGCAGAGTTGACTTCACTCAAGTAGATGCTGAAATGATACTCCTAATAAATAACTGGTTTCCTCTTGAAACATGGTCAGAACCTTGATGACGAAGCTGAGGATGATTTGGCTGATGTGTTAGAAATGTTATTGTAAGAACCTAGCACACATTCCCACCCACCCTCACCCTCAAATGGAAGCTGACAGGCGGTCAATAGTCAAGATTCCGGGGGGGGGGGCGTGAAATTAAGCTCTGGAGAATCCTTGACATTTGTTCATAAGCCATAACTGGCATCTAACCCATAAATTGATTTCGCCTGCTTGCAAAGGCTACATCCAGTTGACACATTAGAGCATTCTGAGATTCCTGCTCTCATTATTTTATTTGACAGGGATGAGCTTGCAAGTTTCTTCATAGAAAGAACATCCAATTTGGAACGGTCTCATGAAAGCCGTTTGGAACGCTGTTCTTGGACATCGCTGAAGCTCTCTTATGCCTAGGTAGACTGCAGTTTGGGAAAAACTGCTGGATCGCCAGATGTCAGCTGACTCACAAGTTGGGCTCATGGAAAGGATGGTTGTGATCTACGTATGGTTGATGCTGAGATAGGCTCTTTCCTGAACTGCCTGAGTTTATCCATATTTTAGTTGTGTTGTGTTTTGTCTATCGCAATGTGTTCTGTGTGGGGTTGCTTTGGATGGAAAACACAATGGCTAGGAAGCTGTTGGTAAAAGGGGAGCACTCGAGATATTTAAAAATATATACCCTAGTTGCCAGCTTTAACAGATTAACACAGTTGGAAGGAACCTTATAGGTCATCTAGTCCAAGTCCCTCTCAAGCAGGAGATCCTACACCCTTTCTGACAAATGGCAGTCCAGACTTCTTGAAAGTCTCAAGTGATGAAGCCCCCACAACTTCTGAAGGCATCTTCTGTTCCATGGATTGATTGATCTCACCATCAGAAAGTTCCTCCTTCTTTCTAGGTTGAATCTCTCCTTGGTCAGTTTCCATCCATTATTCAGGTGCCTTGGAGAATAGCTTGACTCCCCCTGCTCTCTGTGGCAACCTCTCAAATATTGTAGACTGCTATAATGTCTCCCCTGGTCCTTCTCTTCACTAGACTAGCCATGCCCAGTTCCTGCAACCGTTCATCGTATGTTTTAGTCTCCAGTTTCTTAGGTGCATGACTTTTAGTTTGTTGTTTTGTTCAGTTGTTGTCCAACTCTTTGTGACCCCCATAGCACGCCAGGCTCTCCTGACCACCCCATCTCCCAAGGTTTGCCCATATTCATGTTCATTGGGTCAATGACACTATCTAACCATCTCATCCTCTGCCGTCCCCTTCTCCTTTTGCCTTCCATCTTTCCCAACATCATGGTCTTTTACAAGAAGTCCTCTCTTCTCATTTGGTGGCCAAAGTATTTGAGCTTCAGCTTCAGCATCTGTCCTTCCAAAGGACAGTCAGGGAGGATTTCCTTTTGGGTCAACTGATTGGATCTCCTTGCACTCCAAGGGACTCTCAAGAGTCTTCTCCAGAATCACAGTTCGAAAACACCAATTGGTCATGTGCACCCAGTCATATGACCACCTAGCCATGCCCACCCAGTCAGGTGACACCTTAGCCGCATCCACCCAGCTGGTCTGGCCCCCAACAGAATTGGCCCCTTGTTTAAAAAGATTGAGGACCCTTGCTTTGGAGAATACTGTGAAAATGTGCCCATCTCTGAAGAATCTCACATTAAAATGGGAAATACCTATTTGTGAGGTGATCTATCTATCTATCTATCTATCTATCTATCTATCTATCTATCTATCTATCTATCTATCTATCTATTTATCTATCTATCTATCTATTCAATTTATATCTCGCCCTTCTCCAACAGGACCCAGGGCGGCGCACAAGAATTTAAAACAACATACAAAAATAGTACCAAATATATAAATTTAAAAAACCTATTAAATGCGCTAAAACCAAATTAAAATCCCCCATTTAAAACTGTCTAATATTTGTCCCAGCAGAGGCTATGTTAGGCCGGCTTGATGAAATAAGTGTGTTTTTAAACACCGGCGGAAGAGGCGGAGGTTGGTGATAGTGCGGAGTTCAGGGGGTAGGTCGTTCCACAGGGCAGGGCCCGCCACAGAGAAGGCCCTTCCCCTGGGTGTCGCCAGCCGGCATTGTCCGGCCGATGGCACCCTGAGAAGGCCCTCTCTGTGGGAGCGTATCGGTCTAAGGGATGTATGGGGCAGGAGACGGTCTCGCATATAACTAGGCCTCAAGCCATGGAGCACTTTGAAGATGGTCGTCAAAACCTTGAAGCGCACCTGAAAGACCACAGGAAGCCAGTGCAGCTATCTATCTATCTATCTATCTATCTATCTATCTATCTATCTATCTATCTATCTATCTATCTATCTATCTATCTATCTATCTATCTGAAAACCAGCTTTGCTAAAAGTAAACCTGCTCCATTCAAAAACCATCTCCACCCTTCTTGAGTCGAATGGTCTTATTGGGTTCACAGGTAGCTTCCTGTACCTCTGAAATTTAGAATATGTTCTATCCCAAACTATCCCAACTTGTTGAAGATTCCTTTTGCTAACTTCAAAGCGCATCCATCCCTGGTTGGAAATTTTGCTCCAATCAAAATTTGAAGATCGGGCAACTAGGAAGGAATTTCTTTCCTTTCAAAGCTCATCCTCTAGTCCCAAGACTCTGGTCTTAGGAGAGAAAAATGCAATGGCTCTCTTTGGTAAGAGCATTTGATTTATCAAAGAGAGTAAGAGCTAGAAAGAAATTCCTACTTCTCCCCCCCTTTTTTGGGGGGGGGGGGAGGGGGAGAAAAAAGCAATTTTATGAAGTCCTTGGGACTAATGCAGAGAAATCCCACCACAGCTTCCATCTCTGAGGTACCGCTAAAACACAGTGGAGAAAATAACCAGAGAGAGCAAGGTAATAAAACTGAAACTGTGAAATAGTAAATACATTTATGTCTCTGCTTTGGTTAGTTCTGAATTGGCTACAAATAAGAATCTGAAGATGATTTAACACTGCCCTCCATGCATCACGGCCATGGCTTAAAGAAAAGTAAACACATCTGTCTTTTGATGGAATATCTAACAGGTGGGAAACTCTCTAAATTGAAGATAAATACTTCAGCAACAACAAACATAAAGATGGTAGCCAAGCAAAAGGAGAAAACCTTGATCTAAGAACGGTTTTAAGCCTGTACAGGGCCAAAATTTCATTAAATAATTTCTCATTGAAAGAAGATCCAGGAGATAAAGGATAAAACGCTTGGTGTGAAGCCCAGAGATCCTTTCCACGGTCCTTGAAAGATTTCTGGATCATACCTGCCATAAACTGAGTCACCAAAACCAAAAGTCACGGATAAGGAGATCTGTAATTCACAAATCTTTGGCCCATCAAATTTTCCTCAAACGTCTGCCGAGACAACATCCTGGTTTATATTCCACCAAATTGTATAACGTGGTTTTGTTTTTTTTTTAGTTTTAATGGAATGAATTTTGTGACTTGCTTCCTAAAGAAGCCATGGTTTATTGCAATGTGTGGAAGCCCACTTTTTTCCAAATTGGAGAGAGGGGGGGGAGACAGAGAGACAGAGAGAGAGGAGAAGAGAGGGAGAGAGAGGCAGAGACACAGAGAGGGGGGAGACAAAGAGAGAGAGACAGAGAGAGACAGAGACAGAGAGAAACAGAGAGAGACAGAGACAAAGAGAGAGAGACAGAGAGAGAGAGAGAGGCAGAGAGACACAGAGAGGGGAGAGGGGGGAGTGAGAGAGAGAGAGAGAGAAACAGAAAGAGACAGAGAGAGACAGAGACAGACAGACACACACACACACACACACACACACACACACACACTTCACTTAATCCTCCAGGGAAAGATTGAAATCAAATGAGGTCCAGGCAGAAGAAGACCATCATGGCTTCAAACTTTAAGGGACTGATGCAGTGGTGGATTGCAAACTCACTTGTGTGTGTGTGCAACACTTCTGTGCATGTGCAGAAGCATCCGGGTGGGTGGGTGGGGCCTCCTGTCACCACTACTACCAGTTTGGCCAAACGGGGAGCAGCCCACCACTGGACTGGTTTGGACAAAACTCACCAGCACTTTTTCTTGTGGCTGTTGATAAAAATAGGACTGCCAACATGTTCCCCAACGTCCGCTGATGGATATGGCAGAAGAAGGTGAGATAGATACCAGAATATATGCACATATACACATAAACACACACCTACACATATATTCCATTTTTCAGCCCTCGCAATGTCAACAGCAGGACGCTCCCATTTTTCTTTTTCCAAAAACTCAGTGGATTTGTTTCTCTTGGGCATTAGGAATAAGCAGCAGGTAAGCCTGATCGGCATCACGCTGAATCCCATCCGCCAAATTCTGACGTTGGCAGTTTTACAGGACATATTAATGTGGGTTTCACTGGAGGAAAAGAAAAATAATGTTATGCCAAAAAATAACATCTGGTGCACTAAGATGATCTCGTTAGTGCTTTCCCTAATTTCCTTTCTTTTCTTTTTAAGTAAAGTTTCTTTCAAACCCATCTCAACCTCTGGTGACTTCATGGTCATGTTTATATAGACCAGGGGTAGTCAAACTTTTTATACCTACCGCCCACTTTTGTATCTCTGTTAGTAGTACAATTTTCTAACCGCCTACTGGTTCCACAGTAATGGTGATTTATAAAGTAGGGAAATCAATTAAATTTTTTAAAAAAGGAAGTGCTTCAGTATCGGACAAAACCCCTCCCACCCACCATGAATGCTGGAACACCCACTAGTGGGTGATAGGGACCAGGTTGACTACCACTGCAATAGAAGATGATAGATAGATAGATAAATAGATAGATAGATAGATAGATAGATAGATAGATAGATAGATAGATAGATAGATAGACAGATATCAAGGGTAGACAACCTTTTTATACCTACTGCCCACTTTTGTATCTCTGTTAGTAGTACAATTTTCTAACCGCCCACCGGTTCCCAGGAATGGTGATTTATAAAGTAGGGAAGTCAATTAAATTTAAAAAAGGAAAGTGCTTCAGTATCGGACAAAACTCCTACCGCCCACCATGAAAGCTGGAACGCCCACTAGTGGGCGGGAGGGACCAGGTTGACTGCTACTTACCTATATCATTCCACACAAGTCAACACAGAGTCAGAGGCGTAGCGTGGGGGGTGCAGGGGGGGCCGGCCGCACCAGGCGCAACATCTGGGGGGGCGCGCTCGCACCGTGCACCCCGCCTGCCTCAGGCCGGCCTCCCGCCTCAGCCCCGTCCCGCCGCCGCCGCCACCGCCGTCCCGACAAAGTTTTGACACTTGCGGGAAAGGAGGCGGAGGCGCCACGGAGCTTCCCCTCCTGCGGCGTCGAGGGAGCGCGGAGAGGCGGGAAAAGGCCAGGCGGCGCCGAACAGGGAAGCCTGGGCGGAGGTGGCGGAGAGAGCCCGGGTGGCAGTCGCTCGCTCCGGCGGCCGGAGGGGTCCCCTGCTCAGCCCACCCGGAGAGGTTCGAGAATGCGAGCGAGGGGCTGGGAAGGAGGAGGAGGCGGAGGAGGAGCTCCCGCTGCAAATTGACACCCCGGCCGAGCAGGAGGAGGGGGGAGGAGGAACGCCCCCCCCGCCAGACACCCCCTTCCGCTCCTCATCCCCCTCCGCCCCCAGCCTTTCCCCCCGGAACCCTTCAGCGCCGCGCCCCCTCCCCGCGCAGGGCGTCCCCTCCCGCTCCCCCCCCGCCCCGATGCGCGCACTTTTCCGTCTCTTCCCACTTTTATTGTGGTTTGAAAGCGGAGCGAGGGACTATCTGGGGGAGGGTTAGGGGGCGCAAATTACTTGCCTTGCCCCGGGTGCTGACAACCCACGCTACGCCACTGCACAGAGTCACACAGAGTCTTTTTGGAGTTCTAAAGTTGGGTCGCCTCCACCTTAAATCGTATTCTAACCCTAGGAATATGAAATATGAAATTTGGAGCTATCCACTCTCCTTATTCCTTATTATTCTATGATTGTTTTGTGGTTTTTGTATTCCTGTAAACGATCAATTCTGTAGGATGGCATTGGGGGAGGGGCGGCTGGGGGTGTTCATAAAATAAATGCTGTGAATTCATCAGGGACCTAACAAGCATTCCAATATTTAGTTACCAAAACCAATATTGGTAACTAAAATAAAAACGCAAAGCTGCTTCTTTGAAAGGGAGAGTGCGGGGGTGGGCTTCAAAAGTCCCAGCAACGGGTTCGCTGCCCCTATTGCTGGATGGTCGTGGCCATGGTGGGCCTTGTAGGGTTTCCTAATGATAAGGAACAGCTGAGGCGATGCGTGCAATACAACTGGACTTTATTCAACAACATAAACTAGAACAAAACAGAGAAGAGCCCGACTTGACAGCTATTTATACGATAAAGAGGGAGGAAGAAGGGGAAGGAATACTAATTCCTTATAAGTGTTAATATCACTTTTATAATGTTTATAATGCCTTGGTAAGGCCACACTCTGCACTCTTTCTAGACTTTCTCTGTCTCTTTCACTCTCACTCTCTCACTCTCACTCTCACTCTCTCTCTCTCACTCTCACTCTCTCTCTCTCTCTCTCTCACTTTCACTCTCACTCTCTCTCACTCTCACTCTCTCACTCTCTCTCACTCTCACTCTCTCTGTCTCTCACTCTGTCTCTGTCTGTCTCTGTCTTTCTGTCTCCCTCCTTCCCTCTTACCCCCTTCTCTCTCTCTCTCTCTCGCTGTCTCTGTCTCTTTCTCTCTGTCTATCTCCCGCTCTCTCCCTCTCCCCCTCCCTCCCTCCCTCCCTCCATCTCTCTCCCCCCTCCCACCCTCCTCCCTCTATCTCCCCCTCTCCCCCTCTCTCCCTCCCTCTCTCCCCCCACCCCTCTTCTCTCTTGGTATCAAATGGGGAACAGAAAGATGAACCTGGGCAGAAAAATGCAAGGGGCATCACAAGGGCAAACAAGAGCAAACTGATTCTGGGGAAAAGGAACGTGTGAGCTGAGAGTCCTTTTGGCAGGCAGAAATCTTCCGCAGACCACCATGGATTGTCTATGGGTTTTGGAACTGCAGTCGGGCTACGATCACAGATGTTCAAACATATTGGAGGCCATAAAAGCATCAACAGTGCAGAGCATGTGGCTTGGGAAGACCTCCTATTCTGTCTACTTAATTTTTGCTTGATTGCTCATGCTTCGTGCAGAATCAAGTTTGTTCTTAAATGGAAGGTCTTGGATGTCAAAAAGCAGCGTGTTTTTTTTTTCCCTTTTGTAATTTCGTTGGCTTCCTTTTGTCCTGTTCCATGGCAGAGCTCTGATCCTAACAGTGGTGGGTTTCAAAGTTTTTTAGAACCTCTTCTGTAAGTTTGGCCTGCTTTGTGGGAGTGGCTTGCCGGCCATGTGACCGGGTGGGAGTGGCTTGCCAGCCATGTGACCGAGTGGGAGTGGCTTGGCAGTCATGTGGCTGGATGGGTGTGGCCAACTTGTAAAATGTGGCGAAACTCACTTAACAACGCTCTTGCTTAGCAACCAAAATGTTGGCTCAGAAACTCTGGCATTTGAAGCACGCAAGTCTTAAAGCTGTCAAGCTCCAAGACCCTTGCATCCCTAACCCTTTAGAAAAAAGAAAACCCCCAGGGGTGTTCCAACTTGACAGCTTTAAGACTTGTGGACTTCAACTCCCAGAATTCCTCCTATCGCTCTTCCTCTTGATAATGGGCGGACGGGTGGGGGGAGGGAACTGGACCCGGTTCTAAACGGCCCTGTAGATTTGTGGAACCTCTTCTATAGAAGAGGCTAGAACTGGCAGGAACCCACCCCTGGATCCTAATGAACTCATATTTTGGAGGAAGAGGTTCAATCTTCTGTGTCCCAATTTCCTTTGGACGCTCTCCTTGATACAATGGAAGAAAGCCACTCTGAAGGTAGAGAGAAAGAAGTCGCAAAGTTGCAAGTACTCGCTGTGGCTACTCTAGTGAAAGAGAAGGACCAGGGGAGACATGATAGCAGGGTTCCAATATTTGAGGGGCTGCCACAGAGAGGTAAAGTGTGTATATTCAAGGCTATGGCTTTCCCAGTTGAAATGAATGGCTGTGAAAGTTGGACCATAAGGAAGGCTAAGCGCCAAAGAATGGAGGCCTTTGAACTCTGGTGTTGGAGAAGACTCCTGCATTGAGTCCCTTGGACTGCAAGGCCATCCAACTGGTCAATCCTAGAGGAGATCAACCCTGACTGTTCTTTAGAAGGCTGGATCCTGAAGAGGAAACTCAAATGCTTTGGCCATCTAAGGAGAAGGAAGGACTCCCTCGAGAAGAACCTCATGCTAGGAAATACAGAGAGCAAAAGAAGAAGGGGATGGCAGAGAATGAGGTGGCTGGATGGAGTCACCGAAGCAGTCAGCGTGATGTTTAATGGACTCCAGAGGATGGTAGAGGACAGGAAGACCTGGAGAAATGTTGTCCATGGGATCATGATGGGTCGGACACGACTTATCAACCAGTGGTAGGTTGCTAACTGGTTTACTACCGGTTTGCTCATGCTCACGTGCGCACACAACTTCTGCACATTTTCCCAGATGTGCCAATATGACATCTCTAATAAAATGGAACTTTGAGGAACTTCAAGCCTCAGAGTCTTCTTTCATTATAGGGGTCTTCCTTAGAGAACTAACATTTGCCTTGTCCACACCCTATAAGTAAAAATACAATGGAAGGTTCTTCCTTCTGTGCTTCCAACCTGGAGTCTCCAGTGGTTGCTTCATTCTGGCCAAAGACAAGATCAGATGAGTAACTTTTATGGACTTTGGGTTGGTCACATTTCTTTTCCCAATCTTCTGATAGTGAAACCACTAGGGCAGGGGTGGGCAAACTTTGCAACTTTAAGTCTGAAGGACTTCAGCTCCCAGTCTTCTCCAAAGCAAAGCTGGCTGGAGAAGACTGGGAGCTGAAGTCCTTCAGACTTAAAGTTGCAAAGTTTGCCCGCCCCTGCCCTAGGGTGACCTTGTGGTATTTTAGCACTAATTGCATTTCCAATATTTTTAAGGAAGTTCCTTTCACAATGTAGAGCAACTCTCCAAAAACCATCTGTCTTTTTTTTTAACAGTTCAGCATTTAAGCCCTAGAGATTCTCAGAAATTCCATATGCTAAAATACTGTATATGACAGTTACATATAGGAAGCATTTGAGATGTTTTGCTGGAAAGTGTAATTCGTTCTATTTTAGAGGTGCAATCAAAGCAAATTCAAGTTGAAAGCAGCCCCTCCTTTTCTTACCGCATTATCTAATTGCTGAAAACAGAAGTTACAATTTAAAAAGAAGGCAAAGTATGATCTTTTTTTTTTCTTCAGATAGAGGTGAACATTGCATTTTGACCTCTTTCCTCTTCCAGTCCATTTGACATTACAACTTTGGAGTAAACAGCGACAAAGGTTCTATTGTGCAAAACAAAAAGTTAATTTTTATGTGATAATTGAAGCAGAAGGTTGAGTGGTTGAAAAGGTGCCTTAACTGCGGTTTTAATTTTGCCGTCGTGTATCCTGTTCGCATTCACCTCTAAGGAATAAAGAAGCGGTCACGTGTTGTTATGTAAAGGCTACCCGTGCTTTATATTTGACATTGAACCAATGGTGTGAGTCTTGTCAGATGAGCTAATAATACAGCTTTTTAAAAAAGTGCTCTTCATAGGCTGTATTTCAAGACTAGTTTTTTAGAGCTTTGTCAATAAACTTGCACAACGGTCCACAAACTTTGTGGCTTGAGACCCCCACTGGGAGGGAGGGGAGGGGAACCGGGCCGCTTGAGCAGTAGGCCAGAGCATGCATGTAGCTCAACTCAGTGGAGCTGCACATGCATGCATCTTTTGCAGATTTTACTCTGCAGTGCTTATCTCCATGCCAAGACCATTGACCCAGCATTTGTCTGAGGACATTTCCATGGTCATGTGGCCAGCATGATGTCACGGAACCCTGTTTCCTCCCGACCAAAAGGCTACCTATTTATCTGCTCACATTTGCCTCCTCTCGAACTGCTAGGATTACAGGAGCTGGGGGAGCATGGCACTTGGGACTAACACTTGGACTACTGGCCAGTGTCCTTCACCACTGAGCCACCATGCCACCCCCTCATTTTGAGTAGCACATCCCAAAAGAGGGACTGAAGGTCTGAAAGGCCCGGATTTACAATCTGAAACATGACAATTGACGTCCAATACAACTGGAGACGGTTTAGGCTCAAGTTGATCAACAGCCTTAACTTCTTGGTTCCTGAAAACCAAACGCTGGAGCCACGGGATAAAGTCAGTCATGGTATAAACTTTGTGTTTTTTTTCATTTTCAACACCAGATATTCTATTGAGCTTTATATCCCTATCGTTTTATTTATTTATTTACCAAACCTGTATGCTGTCCATCTCAGTGTCTTGCCTCCTTTCACCTTCCCTCGCTACCCTTCTTCTCCACTCCTCTTCCTTCCACTCTTTTTCTCCTTCCCCTTCCTTCTTTCCTCTTTCTTTCCTTTCTCCTCCTTCCCTTCCTCCTTCCCTCACTCTCTTCCATCCATCCATCCTCCCTTCCCCTCCCCATCTTCTTTCCTCCTTCCTGTCTCCTTTTGCCTTCCCCCTTCCTTCCTTCCTTCCTTCCTTCCTTCCATTCCTTCCATTCCTCCTTTCCTTCCATCCTTTCTCCCCTCCCTTCCTCTCTCTTTTTCCCTTCCCTTCCTTATCTTACCTTACTTTACCTTACCTTACCCTACCTTATCCTACCCAACCCTACCCTACCCTTCCCTACCCTACCCTTCCCTACCCTACCCTACCCTACCCTATCCTATCCTACCCTGCTCGTTCCTACCCTACCCTTCCCTTCCCTACCCTACCCTACCCTATCCTACCCTGCTCGTTCCTACCCTTCCCTTCCCTACCCTACCCTATCCTACCCTGCTCGTTCCTACCCTACCCTACCCTTCCCTTCCCTACCCTACCCTACCCTGCTCGTTCCTACCCTACCCTTTCCTACCCTACCCTTCCAAAGCTGGTATCTTCCCAAATTCTAGTCCTTCACCCCACTCATTCTTATTTGAGCTTATTTACAGTACCACTATCCAAAATTTTCCTTAAAAGGTCAACAACAAAGCGACATCTTTATGATTTATTTTATGAAATGTATAGGCTGTCCATTCAAATGGCACCAGGTAGCTTACCTTTTTTTAAAAAGTAAAGCAAAACTTTACACTGGTGCTTCACAAAACTTGCCATCTGGTCATGAAGACCTTGTAGATTTAGAGGGAAAGGCAGGCCATATGTCAGTGTTCTCTCCTTTTTCCCCAGGACTCAAATTTCTAGTCAGGTGGACTCTAAAATGCAATGAATTCTCCTCACAACAGTCATAAGGCCAAGAATGTTTTTCTTTGGGTCTGCAAAACAAACATAAAAAGGACCATGCCATCCTCAAATTGTAAGATTAAGCTGCTCGATATATTTCTTTTTAGGTCTATATAGCGCTGAATGAAACAATCCACTAACCCAGGGGTCTGCAAAGTCGGCTCTTTTAAGACTGGTGGACTTCAACTCCCAGAATTCCCCAGCCAGCTAGGCTGGCTGGGGAATTCTGGGAGTTGAAGTCCACCAGTCTTAAAGGAGCCGACTTTGCAGACCCCTGCACTAACCTGATCATGTGAAATACATTTCTGAAATGGAGCAAACAGTTGAACTGCTCCATCATATTTTCATTATGTTTCCTTGTCCAAGGGTTATGTTGTATTGTATTCCAAAGTACCAGACGGCAGGACAAGAAGCAATGGATGGAAACTAATCAAGGAAAAAAGTAACCTAGAACTAAGGAGGAATTTCCTTACAAGGAGAACAATTAATCGCTGGAATAGATTGCCTTCAGAAGTTGTGGATGCTCCAACACTGGAGGCTTTTAAGAAGATGTTGGACAAGAAAGAAATACAGGAAAGAAAGTAAGGGAAAGATACAGAGCCCAGATGACACATTATTAGATGGAAAAGGGAGGAGAAGGGGAGGGTGGAATAAAAAAGAAAATATCAGTATGCAAGTATATATTTAAGAGTGAGACACAAATTGGAAAAATATAGTTGGGACAGACTAGCCGAGGAAAAGGAATGAGAAATGAGATCAAACTATAGTTGGGTTTGCGGAAATACCTGTCATGACTGTTTCCATCATATATCAAGAAAGAACACACTTGACTTCATTTAGAAGGCTCAAGGCTACTTTTACTGATAATGATAAGGCTTCAGCCAAAGTCAAGCAAGGAATGAAACATTTAGGCGCGCAACATACGTAACAAAGCATAATCCAACCTCCCCCCTTTGACCCCAGCATATTGTCCAATGCAAAGTCAGCCACGACATCAGGTGCAGTTCCTTCTCAGGGTCATCATCAGAATGGAATGCAGTCCATTAGCTGAATGTGATAACAACTGTAACCATCTCCCTCTCCTGCCCCCTTAGTAGCTTAGCAACCCCAGCCCTCCCCCCCGTTTCAACATGTCAGCCTATGCAGGCAAAAGCAGAGCAAAAGCAGAGGCTGACAATACCATCCCAGGAAAACATAAACTGAGTGGAAAGAAACACCCATAAAAACAGAAATAGAAAGGAAGAAAGGGGGAGAGGAGAGGAAGAGGAGGGAAGGAAGGAAGAGGTAAGGAGAGGAAGGTGGAAGGGAGAGGAAGAGAAGGAGAGAGGGTAGGAAGGGGAAGAGGAAGAGTAGGAGTAGGGGAGAGATAAGGGAAGAAGGAAGGGAAAGGAGAAGAGGAGAGTAGAGAAGGGAGGGAGGGAGAAAAGAAAGGAAGATGATGTTAAAACAGGCGGAAGGGATGGTAAATAAAGCAACCCAAATTGGCTGGCTGGGGAATTCTGGAAGTTGAAATCCAAAAGTCTTAAAGTTCCCAAGTTTGGACATCCCTGGTTTAATTCTTCATCGATTCTACTATACGCATTCAGGCTCTGTGGAAATCCTCTGCCCAGGTATTTAGAATGAGAAAGATTTGATTATTTAAATTCAGAGGTCCCCCCCCCCCAACTTCAGTCGCTGAATTATACATCCCCAGGGTTTTATTTGGCATGGTGGAAGAAGAAGAAATACTTTAATAATTCAGGTGGAGAAAAAGGTTTAATGAAATCAAATGTTTCAACCTGTTAATTTCCAATTTAGCCAAATGTAGGATGACCATACTTTACAGTCTTTGAAAAGCCGTAAGCCTGCCAGCTAAGAGGCAACACAGTGGTCAGAGTGCAATACTGCAGGCTCTTTCTGCTGATTGCCGGCTGCCTGCAATTTGGCAGTCCGAATCTCACCAGGCTCCAGGTTGACTCAGCCTTCCGTCCTTCCAAGGACCCTAAAATGAGGACCCAGATTGTTGGGGTACAAGAGGCTGACTCTGTAAACTGCTTAGAGAGGGCTGTAAGAGCACAGTGAAGCAGTATATAAGTCTAAGTGCTATTGCTGTTGCCCTTCCTTCCTTCCTTCCTTCCTTCCTTCCTTCCTTCCTTCCTTCCTTCCTTCCCAGTAATTAGAATGCAATATTGCAGGCTAACTCTGCCAACTGCCAGCATTTCGATTCTCGCTAGGCTCAAGGTTGACTCAGCTTTCCATCCTTCCAAGGACCCTAAAATGAGGACCCAGATTGTTGGGGGCAAGAGGCTGACTCTGTAAACCGCTTAGAGAGGGCTGTAAGAGCACAGTGAAGCGGTATATAAGTCTAAGCGCTATTAGAAAGGAAGGAGGGAGGGAGGAAAGAAGGAGCCGCAGTGATGCAGTGGTTAGAATGAGGTCTGTTACTGCAATTCACTCTTTGAAGGACTATTGCCTGGATTTTTTTCAGTGGGTGAATGCAATTAATTCACAAGAGGTAAATAAAGAGGGGTTTTTTGTGACCAGAAGTCTGTTTCTTGCTTCTGCTCAGGCTGGATTGGGTCAGAAACATCTCAGACCCATTAATTATCAAACAAGACCTTGGTGGGAAACTGCAGACCAAATAAGGCTGATCTGTTTGTTGTAATCACTCACACATGGTCGCCTAAGAGAACCGGAGGCCCCAATTCCCCAAGGTGCTTCTTTGAGAGACTGTGAGTGGCCATGTCACCTCCTCCATATAATGTATGGAGCTGGTAGGCTACTCAGAAGTCATATTCTGGCAATTAATTCATCATTCTGTCCCTCAGACAAAATATGAACATGTGTAGGTATGGCGTCCTGTCTCCTAAGAGAAGACTTCTCGATCAGTGAATCAGTCTATTCTGCAGCGTGATCTTATTTAGTCTCCATTTGGCCATGATCACGAAAAGGAGGAGGAAAATAGAGCAAGCAGCAGTGGTGAAATACATTTTTTTTTACTACCGGTTCTGTGGGCATGGCTTGGTGGACGGGGCAGGGGAAGGATACTGCAAAATCCCCATTCCCATTCCACTCTGGGGCCAGCCAGAGGTGGCATTTGCTGGTTCTCCAAACTACTCAGAATTTCTGCTAGCGGTTCTCCGAACTACTCAAAATTTCTGCTACCGGTTCTCCGAACTACTCAAAATTTCTGCTACCGGTTCTCCGAACAACTCAAATTTTCTGCTACCGGTTCTCCGAACTACTCAAAATTTCTGCTACTGGTTCTCTGAACTACTCAAATTTTCTGCTACCGGTTCTCTGAACAACTCAAAATTTCTGCTACCAGTTCTCCGAACTACTCAAAATTTCTGCTGCCGGTTCTCTGAACTACTCAAAATTTCTGCTGCCGGTTCTCTGAACTACTCAAAATTTCTGCTGCCGGTTCTCTGAACTACTCAAAATTTCTGCTACCGGTTCTCCAAAGAACTCAAAATTTCTGCTACCGGTTCTCCAAACTACTCAAAATTTGCTCTACCAGTTCTACAGAACTTGTCAGAACTTGTTGGATTTCACCCCTGGCAAGCAGGCTCAATTTTTCCCATAACTTGTAACTTCAAGTTTAAAAATTCAATCTCCAGTTGACGTCCAACACCCATGCTCTTCCCCGGCAATTTTGGAAGTTTCTGATAGAAATCCCAACTTGACCTTCCTCTGTTCTCCTTCAGCTGATTAGAACATTGTTGGAGGCGGTGGGGGCTGCTGAAAATTGAGGGGAAAGGTCTTTTTGTCCACAACAATACTCATCAGTCGGATTGCACCCTGGAGATTGGAGTTCTTGGCCATTTCTGTCAGAGTTCAGATTTATCCTGAAGATATATTTATTGCAGCTGGCATAGCTCAATTTGTAAAATCATTTTGAGTTGACCCAGGTGAGAGCATTTGGATGTGACTGTAATTTACATGCGACACAGGAATGGGGCAGGCGTGTTTGTTTTAGAAGGAACTTTTATGGGAACGTAAATAATTGGAACGTCTATTATATTCTTCTTCATCCTTCACACATTATATAAATTAATAATAAATTGGAATTTATTAACCGCACCCTCTCCCCACAGGGACCCGGGGCGGTGCACAGGCATAATTAAAACAATATATGATAATACAGACATTACTAAAATAAAATTAAATAAATTACCCGTGCTAAAAATACAATTAAAAAACCCATTAAAATTTATCGTTAAAAGACAGAGAGAACTATTCAAGGCCGGCCAGTCGAAAGAGATGGGTCTTTAATTTTACACGGAAGGAGCGGAGGTCGGTGGTCGTTCTAATATCAGGGGGAAGGTCGTTCCAGAGGGCCGGGCCCGCCACAGAGAGCGCCCTTCCCCTGGGCGTCGCCCGCTGACAAAGTCTAGTGGACGGCACCCGGAGAAGCCCCTCTCTGTGGGAGCGAATCGGTCGTGAGGATGTGTGGGGCAGGATCCGATCTCGCAGATAGCTAGGTCCCGAGCCATGCTAAGCCACAGCTGCAGCAAGCCCCATAAGGAAGTGTGATCCATCCTTTTCAAGTCTACATACCCTAACTCTATGAGATATGTCTTCTAGCATCTTAGATCCCAGAATATCAGAGTTGGAAGGAACACTAGAGCCAACCTTTTTTGCACTAGGGACCGGTTTCATTTTAAAGAAAATTCTGTGGACCGGCTGGCGTAGAGGAGGAGCGGGGGGGGAGGGGGAACAGTCGGCACATGCGGGGGGGGGGGAGTCGGCTCACTCGGCCCTCTAGGGACTCCAACGGTACGAACGGCCGCGCCTGCGCTCTCCCGCATCCGGTGCGCACTCTGCCAAGGGGGCTGCCCCCTCCTCCCTCCTCCTCCTCTCCGGCCCTGCGGCCCGGTTCCTATCAAGCCACCGACCAGCACCGTTCCGTGGCCTGGGGGTTGGGGACCCCTGCACTAGAGGCCTTCTAGTCCAACCCCCCAGCACAAGCAGGAGACCCTATACCAGGGGTTGTCAAATTACAGCCCACTCTTGAAGCCAAAGCCATAATCCGGCCAGCGCTGGATGAAATCACTCTATCAAACATCGATGTCAGTTTCACATAAGATCATTTCATTTATTTCTTCTTGTGGGGATCTGCTGGTTTATTTATTCCAAAATCATTTCATGTCATTGTGAGCTTCCTGGGATTATCATGCATAAGACAGGCAGCCAGGTACAGTAAGTCTCCTGATTCTGTGATTCTAATAAATAAATGAATAAATAAATTCCATGTCCTTCCAATCTTCTATCTCTTGGCTTAGTGGTTAGAATGCAGTACTGCATCTACTTCTGCTGACTGCCAGCTGCCTGCAATTTGGCAGTTTGAATCTCACCAGGCTCAAGGTTGACTCAGCCTTCCATCCTTCCAAGGTGGGTAAAATGAGGACCCAGATTGTTGAGGTACAAGAGGCTGACTCTGTAAACTGCTTAGAGTGGGCTGTAAAGCACTATGAAGCGGTGTATAAGTCTAAGCGCTTTTGCTATTGATTGTTTTATTATTTTATTATTGTAATATTACCATTTTATTATTGTTTTCTGATTGATTGTTGGACTGGTAATTTCTATGTATTTGGATGTTGGCTGCTGGAGAGGACATGTTCTGGTCTTTTTACTTCCTTCTTAGCTTTTTTTAATTGCTTCTCTTGAATGGTTTGAAAATGTGATCTAACTCTGTATGTCTAAGGTAAAGGTAAAGGTTACCCTTGCACATATGTGCTAGTCATTCCCATCTCTAGAGGGTGGTGCTCATTTCCATTTCCAAGCCGAAGAGCCAGCGCTGTCCAGAGATGTCTCCGTGGTCATGTGGCCAGCACGACTAAACCCCAAAGGTGCTGTTCCCTTCCCACCAAATATAGTTCCTATTTTTCTACTTGCATTTTTTAATGTGCTTTCGAACTGCTAGGTTTGCAGAAGCTGGGAGAAGTAACGGGAGCTCACTCCATTACATGACTCTGGGGATTCGAACCGCTGAACTGCTGGCCTTTCTGATTGATAAGCTCTGCATCTTAGCTGCTGAACCACTGCATCCCTATATGTCTAGTGAGGACCAATATGCCTGAGCACCAAGCATCCAGGAATTCCGCAGTGTTTCTCGATTTAGCCTGGTTTAGGATGCTCCCAGTTTTGCAGTTAAAACTGTGATTGAGAGTGTTCCATGTTTTGTGGGATTAAGGGAGCGGTGGGTTTCAAAACTTTTTAGAACTTCTTCTGTAGGTGTGGCCTGCTTTGTGGGATTGTGACTGGGTGTGAGTGGCTTGGCAGTCATGTGACCGGTTGGGCATGGCCAACTTGTAAAATGTGGTGAAACTCACTTAACAACGCTCTTGCTTAGCAACCAAAATGTTGGCTCAGAAACTCTGGCATTTGAAGCACGCAAGTCTTAAAGCTGTCAAGTTCCAAGACCCTTGCGCCCCTAACCCTTTAGAAAAAAAACCCCCAGGGGTGTTCAAACTTGACAGGTTTAAGATTTGTGGACTTCAACTCCCAGAATCCCTCCTCTCGCTCTTCCTCTTGATGATGGGCGGACGGGCGGACGGGCGGACGGAGGGAGCTGGAACCGGTTCTAAACGGCCCTGTAGATTTGTGGAACCTCTTCTATAGAAGAGCTTAAAACTGGCAGGAACCCAGCCCTGGATTAAGGAGGGTTTTTTCCCATCTTCTCTTCGCACAACTAAATATAAACAGGGAGCAAACCCCACACTCACACTGATAATATTACCTACTTAGCTATCTACGTTATCTGCCCCCCACCTCCTCCCACACACGCAACCCCACATCAAATTGTTTAATTTAGTCACCAGCGAGGAAAGGTTACACTTTAATGAGGATTAAATGTCTGGCAGGTATTGGGTGCTGCTAAAACAAAAGAAGAAAAAGAAGGAACTAATTGGGGTTAGAGCAGAAAGTTTGTTATCTCACAACATGCTTCAAGGATGCCCATAGCAACTTGTGCAGGATGAACTCAAGGAAAGGAAGAAAAAACAACAACAAAAACTTTGAGTTCCTTCTGCATAATGTGCAATGCAGCCTTTCTGACACTTCCTTTCACCTGGATCGTGCCCTTAATTGGAAGGAAGAAAGAACAGAGTTGAAAAGTGCACACAAATTATATATTTAAACCGTACTCCAGCCGCCGTGGAGTCTTTAAATTAACACTGCGGCTGCGGTTCAGCCAACTTTTGTGATCAAGGGCAACAGGGAGAGAGAGAGAGAGACAGACAGAGAGAGAGAGAGAGAGAGAGGGAAGGAGAGAGAGAAGCTATTACTTGCAGAGGAGAGAGGCAGAACTGTCAGGATAAAGCCAAGGAAAAGCAAAATAATTGTCTTCGAAGGGGGATACTGTATGATATCTATTTCTGCAGCACAACTCATTTAAACAAGGACTTCTTTTTTTAAAAAAAACTGTTTACTTTCAGTTACTTTATTCTCTCCCTCTCTCTCTCTCTCTCTCTCTCTCTCTCTCTCTCTCTCTCTCTCTCTCTCTCTCTTCTCTCTCTCTCTCTCTCTCTCTCTCTCTCTCTCTCTCTCTCTCTCTCTCTCTCTCCATTTCTTAGGACACTGTTTCACATACTATGATTCCATCTATTCTCTCTCTTTAAGGCAATGCTAACGCTCGGTCCTACGGTTGTTATTTGTAACCAACCGTCTGGAATGGCTGAAAGAGATCTATTAGAAAAGCTTTTTTAATTGATTCCTGAAAGCCGAAGGTATTTGGAGACAGGGGTGTGGATTTTTTCTTGCACGCTTGTTTGAGATCACTGCTGACAAGCATTGGGTAACAGAGAGGGAATGACACCGAGAAAGGGTGGCTGAAGTCGCAATTGTCGTGGCAGCCCGGCTCGAGATCAAACTCACAAATAGCTCACCACTTCTCTAAGGTCTTACAATGATGGAAAAAATGCTTCTGAACATTGAAGACCTTTTGCAATTAGCAATTCATTCCCAGTCGCATGTCCTCTAGAGCAGGGGTCTCCAACTTTTGCAACTTTAAGTCTGAAGGACTTCAGCTCCCAGAATTCTCTGGAGAAGTCTGGGAGCTGAAGTCCTTCAGACTTAAAGTTGCAAAGGTTGGAGACCCCTGTCCTAGAGCAATGTACGATTCCATTGCAGGTGTAAGGTCCAATAATCTGCAATGGAATCGGAGATTATTGGAAGCAGTAGAAACTGGGGAAAAAAACCCAGAAACCTGTAGAATTTGGGCTGAGCCCTGGTGATGCAGTGGTTAGAATCAGAGGTGGTATTCAGGTGATTTGGACTGTTAGCGCGGATTGAAAAGTGGGTTTGATAGTGACTCTCATACAGCATCAATAAATGCATCAGGCTAAAAAGCTGGTTGGCTGGGTAACTTTGAGCCACTTACTCTCGTTTAGCCAACCTTGTCAGACTCGGGGGAACAAGCTGGTCAGTCAATTCCTGTTGCAACCAATGGATCAACATTTGATTGATCCGAGAAAAGCAGACTCTGCACTTGTGGGAAAATGCTAAGACAAGAAAACGTTAACACTAAATAGGCTTTTTAAAAAACTGTTTCTAATGCAGCTGAGGGTAGGGATGCGGTGGCTCAGTGGCTAAGACACTGAGCTTGTCAATCAGAAACATCAACATTTTGCTGGTTCGAATCCCTAGCCCCGCATAATGGAGTGAGCTTAATTATGCTTAATAAAATATGTTTATTTCAATTAAACATATTTTTAAATGAAATAAAGTGAGGTGGCAGTTGGAGCTTCCTGGGTACCAAGGGCTGGAGGAATGTATGTTTACTCTATGGGGAAGATGGGTGTTTCTAAGTATGATGTACCAATAAATAAAATATTTTTTGTATCCATGTCCCTGTGCTCATTTGATTCGGTTAACCAAGCTACAATATCAATTTAAAAAATCTCGCATCTTTCCTCCACATTTTTTAACAAGGTGATTAGGAGACTGGAGGATAAACCATACAGTGAAAAGTTGGGATTGTCTAGTCTAGTAAAGAGAAGGTCTAATGGTCATAATTGTCTTTCAGTACTGGAGATAAGAGGGAGTCAACCTATTCTCCAAAGCACTTCAGAGCAGGACAAGAAGTAACAGGTTGTTGTTGTTGTTAGTTGCAAAGTTGTGTCTGACCCATCGCAACCCCATGGACAATGTCCCTCCAGGCCTTCCTGTCCTCCACCATCCCCTGGAGTCCATTTAAGCTCACACCAGCTACTTCAGTGACTCCATCCAGCCACCTCATTCTCTGCCGTCCCCTTCTTCTTTTGCCCTCCATCATTCCCAGCATGAGGCTCTTCTCCAGGGAGTCCTTCTTCCTTCTCATTAGGTGGCCAAAGTAGTTGAGTTTCCTCTTCGGGGTCTGGCCTTCTAAAGAGCAGTCAGGGTTGATCTCCTCTAGGATTGACAAGTTTGATCGACTTGCAGTCCAAGGGACTCTTAGGAGCCTTCTCCAGCACCAGAGTTCAAAGGCCTAAATTTTTTGGCAGGCAGGCAGTTGATAAAACAGAGATTCAATCTCGAACTAAAGGAGAATTTTTTTGTCAGTGAGAACAATTAATCAGTGGAACAGCTTGCTTCCAGAAATTGTGGTGCTATATCACTGGAAATTTTTAAGAAGAGCTTGGACAACCATTTGACTGGAATATCATAGGGTCTTCTCCTTGAATGGGGGTGGTGGTGGTGGATTACAAGACCTCCATGGTCCCTTCCAACTATATTATTCTATGTTCTACGTGCTTCTAAGAAAGCTAGTGTCTTTCTCCACATTTCTGCACTGGAGAGCCAAGGGTGATGAGGTGATAATGGTATGCTGGTTTGCTTGGTTTTCTTAAAACCTGGCTTACGTTGTGTTCTAGCCAGTGACCTTAGATGGCAAGCACTGTGACTTATTATTCAGTCCCTTGAGAAATCACAACGAGGAGCATTCTAATTTTAGCCAACTCAGCTGACAAGCTCTAAATAATTGCACCATGGTAGGAAAACAGGATCTTTCAGAAACTCTTATTCTAACGGCTGGAAATCATGTCATTATGTTGCCGGTTTTCTAAATGTTCTCATTTGTCGGCATCCCCAACTAGTCGGAGATGAAAGCTGCATTGTCATTTTCTTTCTCTCTCTTTAATACAGTTTTATGATACGCTAGGTATGAAAAATCGCTGCCCCTCCCCACCGGGAGAATAATAGCTTTGACCTTCCAGATCATTGTTTGACTATCTCGGAAAGCATTCGTTATGTAACACCCTTGCTCCTTTTCATGGTCTTGGAGAGGTATTAAGTGGATCAGATAGCTGGCTGAGAGGTGCATCTTATAATCTGATGGTTTTTTTTTTTTTTTGTTCCTGAGAACAATGATGGGGCATGCTTTGATCTTATTTATGGGGAGATGAGATTTGGAAATATTTTTCCCCCTTCTGAGTGACAGCTGAAGCTGAAGTTCAGGTCAACAGGAGTTTGAAACTGTCATTGCATAATCCGAGAGATGAAAGTGATCCCTACTGAATTTAGGAAGGCTTATTGTCAGTGGTGGGATTCAAATAATTTAACAACGGGTTCTCCACCCTAATGACCAGCTGAGTAGGCGGGACTCGGCGGTCATGTGACTGGGTGGGCATGGCCAACTCAACATCACTCATATCGATGGGCACTTCGCCTTAGCTGTGACAATGTCATAAGGCAGGGATGTCCAAACTTGGGAACTTTAAGAGTTGTGGACTTCAACTCCCAGAATTCCCCAGCCGCCATGGCTGGCTGGGGAATTCTGGGAGTTGAAGTCCACAACTCTTAAAGTTCCCAAGTTTGGACACCCCTGTCATAAGGGTTAACTGGAGAGGCAGTTTCTGAAAGCAGGGCAATAAAGATGAGGCTAGAAACAACACCAGAATGTTTCCTTCCTGCCTTCCTTACAGGATTAGACCTGTAAAGTGGGAAAAAACAAAAGGATATTTCTTTTCAGTTATCTGAACTGCTTAGAAAGTCAACAACTGATTCTCCCAAATAGGTGCAAACTGGCTAAATCCCACCACTGCTTATTGTACTTTCCTCCAATTCTAGACAAGGGAAGTAGCACTCAACCATGATAATTATAAGTTCCTTAAAACTGGAAGGAATGTGCAAAGATTGTTCAGATAGGTGGATATGTAGCTACTGATTATAGCTGAATCTGGGGTGGTGTTAATGGGAGATGGCTGTTATTATTGTGGTTCATTGCCCAGTCAGTCAAATGTTGAGACTGGAGTTGGCATTTTTAATCCACATACTGAGTTCTTCCGAAGGATCTGGGAGAGGTAGGTGCTGTTGTGTGGTGGTGATGATAATGATGATGGAGGAGGAGGAAGAGGAGGAAGAAGAAGAAAAAGGAAGAGGAGGAGGAGGGAGGAGGAGGAGAAGAAAAGAAGAAGAAGAAGAAGAAGAAGAAGAAGAAGAAGAAGAAGAAGAAGAAGAAGAAGAAGAAGAGGAGGAGGAGGAGGAGGAGGAGGAGGGAGGAAGAGGAGGAAGAAGACAAAGAAGATGAAGAAGACGAAGAAGGAGAAGGAGGAGGAAGACAAAGAAGGAGAAGGAGAAGGAGAAGGAGAATTATTTTGAGGTCTTACCTGAAAGATTAAAATTATTCTTCGAACCTTTTGGTATAGGGTTTTTTGCCTGAGCAGAGGGTTGGAGTAAAACACTTCCAAAGTCCCTTCCAAGTCTCTTATTCACTTATTTGGTAAATCCAACCGTGATCCAGTTTCTTATTGTCCCTTCTTTTTGATTTGGACAAGGACACGGGCCATTTCTATGTCGCAGAATGAAATGAAATTTAAAAATAGGCTGAATGTAGAAGCCCTACTTCATCTTTAAATAACATTTTTTTTTTAAAAAACAGGTTATTGATGCTTTCTTCTTTTGGCTCGATGCTATTGTTTTGGCTAAGAAACAACACTTGGTAAATTTCATGCAGAATTTCAAAGCGATATGAAGAGAGGCCATTTTTAAGAGGAGTCAGTCCCATTTGCTCAGCTGGCCTTCTCTCACAGGTCCTCTTGATCCTTGAGGTCCTATCTGAGTTCTCCAAGGTTTCTCCCTGACTAGTTTAGCCTGGAGGTCGGTTACAGGAATTGGATATGTCTAGTCTAGCAAGAAGAAGGGTTAGGGGAGCAGTGTTCCAATATTTGAAGGGCTGCCGCAAAGAAGAAGGGGTCAACCTATTTTCCAAAGCATCAACCGGCAAGACAAGGAACAATGGATAGTAACTAACCAAGGAGAGAAGCAACCTAGCACTAAGGAGAAATTTCCTAACAGTAAGAGGAATTAATCAATGGAGTAGCTTGCCTTCAGAAATTTAACTGATTAACAGAGTTGGAACGAATCTTGTAGGTCATCAAGTCCAACCTTCCCTCCCAAACCATCACCATTTCTGACAGATGGCCATCCAATCTCTTCTTGAAAGCCTCCAGTGATGGAGCTCCCACAACTTCCAAAGGCACCTTCTGTTCTATGGGTTTATTTATTTATTTATTCAATTTATATCCCGCCCTTCTCCGAATGGACCCAGGGCGGCGCACAGGAAAATTAAAACAATATACAACAATACAAAAATACAAAAATTTAAAATCTATTAAATATGGAATCCTGCGCTAAAACCAATTAAAACCCCCCTTTTAAAAACTATCTACACTAGTCCACAGTGGAGGCTATGAAAGGCCGGCTTGGTGAAATAAATGTGTTTTCAAACACTGGCGGAAGAGGCGGAGGTCAGTAATGGTACGAAGTTCAGGGGGTAGGTCGTTCCACAGGGCAGGGCCCGCCACAGAGAAGGCCCTTCCCCTGGGTGTCGCCAGTCGGCATTGTCCGGCCGACGGCACCCTGAGAAGGCCCTCTCTGTGGGAGCGTATCGGTCTGAGGGATGTATGGGGCAGGAGACGGTCTCGCATGTAACTAGGTCCCGAGCCATGGAGCGCTTTGAAGATGGTCGTCAAAACCTTGAAGCGCACCCGAAAGGCCACAGGAAGCCAGTGCAGCTCGCGCAGGATCGGTGTTATATGGGAGCATCTAGGAGCTCCCGTAATCACCCGCGCGGCTGCATTCTGCACTAACTGTAGCTTTCGAGTGCACCTCAAGGGAAGCCCCATGTAGAGAGCATTGATTGATTGCTCTTACTGTCAGAAAGTTTCTCCTTATTTCTAGGTTGAATCTCTTCTTGGTCAGTTTACATCCATTATTCCTTATCTGGCCTTCAGGGGTTTTGGAGAATAGCTTGACCCCCTCCTCTCTGTGGCAGCCCCTCAAATATTGGAAGACTGCTCTCATATCTCCCCTGCTCCTTCTCTTCACTAGACTAGCCACTGTTGTGGGTGCTTCTTCACTGGAGGCCTTTAAAAAGAGACTGGAGTGTCAGTCATTTGTCTGACATGATATATTATAGGAGCAGAGGGTTGGACTAGAAGGCCTCCAAGATCCTTTCCAACTCTATTATTTTATGTTCTAATGTTTTTCCAATTCACCCCCATTAAGGAAAATATCTACCTCAAAGAAATTCAAATAATAATAATAATAATAAATTTATTTTGTATACCGCATCCTCTCCCCAAGGGGACTCGGAGCGGTGCACAGGGAAAAAATTAAAAAACTATAAAAAAATACATACATAGAATAAATACAGTGAATAAAAACGAATTAAATTAGGATTATCCCTGCGCTAAAATCCCCAAGTTATAACACTAAGATTCCCTAACACCCCAAAGGTAGAGACTAACCTAGGCCGGCCAAGCAGAAAAAGTATGTTTTGAGTTTTTGGCGGAAGGAGCGGAGGTCCGTAGTTGTTCTGATGTCGGGGGGAAGGTCGTTCCAGAGGGCTGGGCCCGCCACAGAGAAGGCCCTTCCCCTGGGCGTCGCCCGCTGACAAAGTCTAGTGGACGGCACCCGGAGAAGTCCCTCTCTGTGGGAGCGAATCGGCCAGGAGGATGTGTGGGGCAGGATCCGATCCCGCAGATAGCTAGGTCCCGTGCCATGGAGCACTTTAAAGATGACAACTAGCACCTTGAAGCGTACCCGACCGACAACCTCCTGGAGCCAGCCTCGTGTCACCTCCCAGGATGCCAGTACAAGCCAGGAAGGACACGGGTCCAATAAACATGTGGTGGCTCGCAGTCGCCCACGTAACCTGTCCATATCCTTGGAAGTAACAGAGTCAAACTCCTCCCAACCAAGATCCGCCTCGTGCAATCCCACTGGGCCATCAATGGAGACTAGCTTGTTCTGTATCTGAGCGATTTTCTCCTGCAGATAAATCCCAAATTCCTCTGCTCTACCCTGTAATGGGGTTTCCCGCACCCTCTGTTGTAGGAGGGAGCGGGTCACCCTAAACAGGGCGGCAGGGCAGTTATCTGCGGATGCTATGAGAGTGGCACAATGATGGCGTTTGGCCACTCTCAGCGCCACAATGTAAGTCCGTAAATGGGCTCTTACCTGTGTCCGGTCAGATTCAGATCAAGTAGACCTCCATCTTCTCTCTAGGCATCTCTTGTGGCATTTCATCACCCTTAGCTCCTCGGTGAACCAAGGAGCCAGGGTGGCTCGCCGTCGCAAGAGAGGCCGCAAGGGCGCGACCCGATCCAAGGCTCCCGTGGCCGCAGTATTCCATGCTGCCACGAGGTCCTCCATCGGGGCGCGGGTCAGGGGTACAGGAAGTGGCCCAAGCGCCACCTGGAACCCATCGGGGTCCATCAGGCGCCTGGGGTGGAACCAAATAGGTGACTCAGGTTCCGCCTCCCCGCGGTGGGAAGTAGCGCTTGGAAAGTAGCGCTTGAATGTTACAAATGCACTCTCTCAGGGAGACTGTGACTTTGTCCCATTATTTAATTATTCAAAATTATCAGCTGAATCGAATGGGATGCTTTCATCCATCATTTGTATGAGGGAGACTTCTGGATACTGAAAATTATGAAGTGGTCTGATTAGTCATTGTGAATTAAACAGCACAGCCTGCAAAATCGTATTGCAGGTGTGGCTCGCAACTTCATTACAAATTCAAATGCAGCTTCTCGGGATATTTACTAGTATTTGAAATATTTCTTCATATATCTATATATTGCATATATAAAAGCCAAGTACGAGTCAATCATCATGAAATCTCCAGAACTGTAACACCTACAAGCTTGAAATTTGACACCTATCAGGCGTGGCTTTCTGCTGGTGTTACTGTCGATTTGGTGCGCACATGATTTGCATGCACGCCTGACACATGCTCTGCGCTTGTGCACAGTTGCCTGTAAATAGGTCTGTGCATGCGCAGAACATTAAAAATGTTGCAGTGACCAGGGAACTGGTTTGGGCGTGTGGCGAACCTGCCATCCCTACCAGTTTGGCGACCCAGTCGCAATTTCCACTACTGGTTCACCCGAACCAGTACAATCTGGTAGCAACCCACCTCTCACGCATATGTTCCTCTTGGCTTCTAGGTGCTCGTTAAGAAAGAATTTTTTCAAAATGACCAATATTTCTTATACAGTATTATATTAATACACGTCAATGTTATGGGGTTAGACGTTCTACTCCCTCTCCCCACCTGAACAGAACTCTGTTCCAACTGCCAGTTGCCTTATATTAACATGCTCTGATGCTAAGGACTTACACATCCTACTTTAATTTTCAAGCTTTAAGTATCACGCTCGATCACATAGTTTCGCTTCACATAGCAAAGCACGGGTATCCAGCTAGGGGGTGTGTGTGTGTGTGTGTGTGTATTTATATATGTATGTGTGTGTATTCCTGTGGAGCATTGCTGTCACTTTGCTAGCGACTTCACAAAGAAAAAACACAACCTGTTTGAGCTAGCTTATAACTGAAAAATGCAAATTTTCAGAAAGAAATTGATGCTACCTCTGCTTGAAACACATCCCATTTCAAAGTATTTATGCAAAGAAATAGGTTGGGGAGAAAATTATTCACATAATTGGTTTGTTTACTTCATGGCAGTTGTAGAATTTGGATTCGTGTTTATCCCTGGCAGACAATCAGCATCCATATATCATGCTAAGCCATAATGGCAAACTATGTTTTTTTGCCTCCCAAATTGCATGAACCTGGCCATGGTAAAATGCAGTCTGGGATTTAGGGCTTAGCTTATTGTATTAAAGCCACATACATTGGCTTATTTGAGAATCTATGCTTAAGCAAGTCATGAATTATCCTACCCGAGCCAATTTTAATGGGCCAGGAATATCCATGGAGAATAATAGGTTTCCCACAGGCACAAGCCATTGCAATTTCTGAATAATATTGCTATTGTTCAACATGTGGGTATGCTAACTTGTATTCTTGCTGATTGTATGGTGGTTAAGGCATCAGGCTAGAAACTAGGAGACAGTGAGTTCCAGTTTCACCTTGAGCATGAAAGCTGATTGGCTGACTTTGGGTCAATCAAGAGATGGTGAGTTCTAGTCCTGCCTTAGGCATGAAAGCTGGCAGGGTGACTTTGGATCAATCACCAGGAGTTGGTGAGTTCTAGTCCTGCCTTAGGCATTGAGCCAGCTTCTCTCTCTCTCTCTCCCAGTCCAACTCACCTGATAGAGGAAATAGAAGAAGGAAAGAGTATTGGGTAATTCCCTGCCTTTGGTTACTTATAACATCCCTTCGGCCGATCCGCTCCCACAGAGTTGGCCTTCTCGGGGTGCCGTCAGCCGGGCAATGCCGTCTGGCGACACCCAGGGGAAGAGCCTTCTCTGTGGCGGGCCCTGCCCTTTGGAACGACCTACCCCCTGAATTGTGTACCATCACGGACCTCCGCCTCTTCCGCCAGTGTCTAAAGACACATCTTTTTCAGCAAGCCGGCCTAGCCTAACCCTCCCGTCGAGACTATTTAGATAGTTTTAAATTGGGGATTTTAATTTGATTTTAGCATAGGATTATAATTTAATTTAATATATTTTTAAATTCTGTATTTATTGTATTGTTTTGTATGTTTTAAAATTCCTGTGCGCCGCCCTGGGTCCTTCGTGGAGAAGGGCGGGATATAAATGTGATTAAAATAAAAAATAAATAAATAAAATAAATAAAAATAATAAAGGCAGGATCAAAAAAATATATATCTAAATTTTAATAAAATCACAAGAAGGTTTACCCACACCTTGTTGTCAAGATCCCCCTCCCAACAAATCACATTCAAATCAAATATTCATGTATGGGACAAAGAAAAACGTCCATTAATTATGTGAATGCTTTAATCCCCGACTGGCGGATGTTGGCAGGAGTGTGCCTTTTGATTATGCGCCGCTCAGAAGGGACTCCCGCCTGCTTGATTGATGCAAGGCCTGGTCTAGAATGGGGAGCTCTATAGTTCCCAAGCATCGAATCTGGCACTTTTGCTAGCAGCTTGAAATCATCTCAGTGGGAAAGGAGATTTGGCAGAGTGGGACAGCATTGTGTTTGCTAAACACGCAACTTCACTACAGAAAGGCAGTTGACAAAAGCACCCTGACGTGGTGATGGGGGGGGGGTGAAAAACCCAACAACCCAGAGGTTTCGAAAATGATGGGCAAGTGTTGAGTGTGCCTGCGGGGGAGACACAACCCAGGGCTGAATGTGGCAGAATGCACCCAGCGTGAAAAGGCATTTCGAGAAGAGCGTTTAAGGCTCCATTATGTGTGTCAGGTTTTATATTCCTCCGATGCAGCCTTTCTGCACTATTCTCTTTTTTTCCCCCAAAAGAGCATTCAGGCTCCTATACAATTGTCAAATCTTCTCTCCTTTTTAATTGCTCCGATTCACTTTCCTTTTATTTGTTATGATTAAACATCTCCCGGAGAGGCAGGGAGGAAGTCGGTGGCTGCACAACCTTTCAATTAGCTCGTGGTGTGATGTGTTATGTGAATAACAGAAGAGTTGGAAAGGGACCTTGGAGGTCTTCTAGTCCAACCTCCAGCGCAAGCAGGAAATCAGCAGCAGTGGTGGCTAACCTTTTTGTCCTTGTGTGCTGAAAGTGCCCATACTCATAATGTAATGTGCGAGCCCCCCATGAGTCCTGTAGATACTCTAGATAGATAGACAGACAAGACAGACAGACAGACAGACAGACAGATACTGTAGATAGATAGATAGATAGATAGATAGATAGATAGATAGATAGATAGATAGATAGATAGATAGATAGATATTGTAAATAGATAGAGATAGATGCTGTAAATAGATAGAGATAGATACTGTAGATAGATAGATAGATAGATAGATAGATAGATAGATAGATAGATAGATAGATAGATAGATAGATAGATAGATAGAGATAGATAGATAGATGATAGATGATAGATAGATAGATAGATAGATAGATAGATAGATAGATAGATAGATAGAGTAGATAGTGTAGATACGATAGATAGATAGATAGATAGATAGATAGATAGATAGATAGATAGATAGATAGATAGATAGATAGATAGATATAGTGTAGATAGTGTAGATACAATAGATAGATAGATAGATAGATAGATAGATAGATAGATAGATAGATAGATAGATAGATAGATAGATAGATAGATAGATAGATGATAGATAGATAGATAGATAGATAGATAGATAGATAGATAGATAGATAGATAGATAGATAGATAGATAGGTAGATGATAGATAGAGTAGATAGTGTAGATACGATAGATAGATAGATAGATAGATAGATAGATAGATAGATAGATAGATAGATAGATAGATAGATAGATAGATAGATAGATATAGTGTAGATAGTGTAGATACAATAGATAGATAGATAGATAGATAGATAGATAGATAGATAGATAGATAGATAGATAGATAGATAGATAGATAGATAGATAGATAGATATAGTGTAGATAGTGTAGATACAATAGATAGATAGATAGATAGATAGATAGATAGATAGATAGATAGATAGATAGATAGATAGATAGATGATAGATAGATAGATAGATAGATAGATAGATAGATAGATAGATAGATAGATAGATAGATAGAGTAGATAGTGTAGATACGATAGATAGATAGATAGATAGATAGATAGATAGATAGATAGATAGATAGATAGATAGATAGATAGATAGATAGATAGATAGATAGATATAGTGTAGATAGTGTAGATACAATAGATGGATAGATAGATAGATAGATAGATAGATAGATAGATAGATAGATAGATAGATAGATAGATAGATAGATAGATAGATAGATAGATAGATAGATAGATACTGTAGGCAGACAGACAGACAGACAGATAGACACAGAGAGACACAGAGAGAGAGACGGAGTGTGTGTGTGTGTGTGTATGTGAGAGAGAGAGAGAGAGAGAAATTTTATCTTGATAAACTGGGAGAATATAATATTCTGCTCGGTGGGTAAGAATTAAAAGGTGATGTTACTTGGCAGGAAAATGGTGTGATAAAAAAAGAAGCGAAAGAAGCGATTTCAACTCTCAGCTGAAGTCTGCTAAAGTAGCTGCTTCTTTGCTATCTGATCTTTCTATATTGCGTGTGAATAGATATTACAATAATTCTGCCGTGGGAGGGCTCTTTAATCTCAGAGAAGCTATCCTATCTCGAAAGAGCCAATGCTTCAGAAGCAACGGGGTCAAAGGATGGATAACGTTGAAGAATTGGAATCGATCGAAGGCAAAGCCCCCCCAAAGTAATTTCACACAAGATTCAGACTTAAAGAGTCCCAGCATCCAATACAGATGAAGTCCAAGAAGGGGTTCTGGAATCAGTCAAGAGGCAGAGCCTCAGTCAGCCAAGAGAAATCCATTTCACAAGTCATAAATTGATAGATGACTCCGTTCCAGCTGTTGCTCTAAAGAAGATAAGGCTTCTAACGCCAATGCTCCAGATTCCCTCCCAACTCCACACCCAGCCTTCGGATCTTCTGGATGGAGTTTCTCCTTGCAGCTGAATTAGACTTCACCCACAAGTTTAACAGATTAACAGAGTTGGAAGGGATCTTGTAGGTCATCTAGTCCAACCTCCCCCGCCACTCAAGCAGGAGACCCTACACCATTTCTGAAAAATGGCAGCCCAGTCTCTTCTTGAAAGCTTCCAGCGATGAAGCTTCCACAACTTCCAAAAACAACTTCTGTTCCATGGGTTGATGGCTCTCACTGTCAGAAAGTTCCTTCTTATTTCCAGGTTGAATCTCTCTTTGATCAGTTTTCATCCATTATTCCTCGTCTGGCCTTCAGGGGCTTTGGAGAACAGCTTGACCCCCTTCCTCTGTGTGGCAGCCCCTCAAATATCATGTCTTCCCTGGTCCTTCTCTTCACTAGACCAGCCATGCCCAGGTTCTGCAACTATTCTTCATATGTTTTAGTCTCCAGTGCCCTAATCATTCTGGTTGCTCTTCTCTGCACTTTTTCTAGAGTATACCTACTCTTTTTGTAAATTATTCTTATAGGGCCTCCAGTCATATTCTTCTTCTCCTTGGAGAAGAAAGACCAGAAGCCTGAATAAAGAGCTGGCAAGTATAATTCAATAAAGCCAAAATTCAGGATCCAGATCTTGAGGGGACTATAGACACTTACTCTTAATTCAATCAGAATAGAGTTAGAAGGGACATTGGAAGTCTTCTAGTCCAATTGAATAGGAATAGTGGACAACCATTTAATATAATAATAATAAATATAAGCCAACCATGTGCAGCAGCTGCCAGAAAAAAAACCCAACACAGTTCTAGGCTGCATTAATAGAGGGATAGAAACAAGATCACGTGAAGTGTTAATACTACTTTATAATGCCTTGGTAAGGCCACTCATGGAATCCGGCATCCAGTTTTGGTTGCCACAATGTAGAAAAGACGTGGAGACTCTGGAAAGAGTGCAGAGAAGAGCAACAAAGATGATTAGGGGACTGGAGGCAAAACATATGAAGAACAGTTGCAAGAACTGGGTATGTCTAGTTTAATGAAAAGAAGCACTAGGGGAGACATGATAGCAGTGTTCCAATATCTCAGGGGTTGCCACAAAGACTATTCTCCAATGTCCAAGTCAAGCTATTCTCCAGAGCACTTGAGCGTAGGACAGGAAGTAATGGGTGAAAACTAATCCAGGAGAGAAGCAACTTAGAACTAAGGAGAAATTTCCTAACAGTTAGAACAATTAATCAATGGAATAACTTGCCTCCAGAAGTTGTAAATGCTGGAAGTTTTTAAGAAGAATCAATTGATAACCATTTGTCTGAATTGGTGTAGGGTTTCCTGCCTAAGCAGGGGGTTGGACTGGAAGATCTCCAAGGTCCCTTCCAACTCTGTTCTGTTCTGTTCTGTTCTGTTATCAAATCAATCAAATCAATCAAATCAATCAAATCAATCAAATCAATCAAATCAATCAAATCAATCAAATCAAATCAAATTTTATTTGTATACCGCATCCTCTCCCCAAGGGGACTCGGAGCGGTGCACAGGGAAAAATTTAAAATACTATAAAAAATACATACATAGAATAAATACGATGGATAAAAACGAATTAAATTAAGATTATTCCATTCCATTCCATTCCATTCTACTCAAAAGCTGGAAGGAACCTTGGAGGTGTGGCTTTATAGAGTGGTATTAGAACCTTACTTGATCTTGATTGTATCCCTAAGATGTGCTAATATACTTTAGGATTGCATGGACTTTTTAAGCTGCCATTGGCATACCTGCTGAGTTTCCTGCACAAGCAAACCCCCGTGCCAAATTATTTTTATTTTTCTCTTTCTCTGTCCTTTGCTGCCAGCTTTTCCGAGACTTTTTGATCCTTACATTTGAAACAAAAATAGCCCCTGCAGATGCCTCTTTGATACATTGACAGCATGATTTAATTTTTGTTATATAATTCATGTTCGGTCTTTGGTTCAGTCAAGAAGTGTCCTCTGTTCTGCTTTGACATGATTTTGTTGTGTGCTATAGAAATTCAGAGATTCAACAGCCTGTAAACTTTATAATGCAATTTGTTTTGTTTTAGCATTGATGGCTGGCTAGCAATAGCGTATATGTTATCCATGGCTTATGGGCTAGGCTGATTCGTTGTTTGGTTAGCCATTAGCTTATGGTCTAGGATGGAAGCCCAACCAATTGTGGCTTATTCTGTAACTAGCCAATAACCCAGCATTGTCTGGGTATTTATTTATAAGGGGGAAATGTCTATTTAGACTATTTATTAGTCTAAATTCGAATAATAAATAAATAATAAATACACCAAACATAATTTCTAATATTGGATTTTCCTCCTTACCAGAGGGAGATCCCTTGTGGAGTACTATGAAGTGCCATGGCAACTCCACTGTGCTGTACAGTAGGAGCTATTTTATGACAGTACAGTAGAAGCCATTTTAATGCACAACAGGCTGTATCTTAACAGGAATCACACACCAAGGGATGGTAGGGGTGTCTTATCTCTATAGTGTTTGTTTCTAGAGAGTAAATCATCTGTGTACCAAGTTTGGTTGAAATTGCTTGAAGCATTCCAGAGCATTGCTGGAACACACACACACACACACACACACACACACACACACACACACACATGATTTATAGCCAAGCCATGGTTTGGTCTGATGCATTCTCCCAGCTACTGTGATTTATTAGTGGTTTGTGGATTATTATTATTCAATAAAGACATTGGGTAGTGTGCTCAGAACTGTAAAAGCAAGCAAACCAAGCTCTTTGCCAATTCTAATCCTATCGACCATAGATATTAAATATCTTTTGATCATTAAGAATCCACAATAACTTGTTCATAAATAAAAAATAAAATTAGCTCCATTGATTGCCCAGTTCTGCCTTAAATGACCAGAAAAACAAAATAACAGAATTGGAAGGGCCATTGTTCCATTGTTTCTTGTCTTGCCTTTTGATGCTTTGGAAAATAGATCGACCCCTTCTTCTTTGTGGCAGCCCTTCAAGTATTGGAACACTGCTATCATGTCTCCCTTAACCTTTCTTCTCACTAGACTAGACATTCCCAGTTCTTGCAACTGTTCTTCGATGTTTTAGCCTCCAGTCTTCAAATATCTTTGTTGCTCTTCTCTGCACTTTTTCTAATTGAATCAATTGAAGTTGAATGCAGTGGAATGAATTAAATTAGATTTTTTTAAAATACTATGTTTCCCCCAAAATAAGACAGGCAGTGAATGTGGTCGTCGCCCTGGGTCCTTTTTGGAGAAGGTGCGGGGTATAAATTTGAATAAAACTAAAACTGGTCACCTCATGGCTGCTGCTGTTGCAATATTTTTGGGGAGGGCTTATTTTTGGGGGAGGGCTTAAAATGTGCATGCACTCAAAAGCCCAACTGGGCTTATTATCTAGGGAGGTTTTCAGGGAAATAGGGTAGTAGGGTGAAGCATGAATGAATGATGTAAGAATCTGGGTTGTTGATTTATGAAAGGAAGGGATCAGTTTAGAAGAAATATCTTGAGGGGTTTCAACCATATGCATCTGAGGGCAGGACAAGAAGTAACAGGTGGAAGAACATCACAGAGAGATCCAACTTACAACTAAACAGAAGTTTCCTGACAATGAAAACAATTATACAATTGAAAAGTTTCCATCCCAGAGTTGTGGATGCTCCATCAGTGGATGTTTTCAAATATAGATGGGGAACCATTTATGCAGAATGGCATAGGGTCTCCTGCTTCAGCAGGGGGTTGGATTAGAAGACCTCCAAGGCTCCTTCTAGACCAGTGGTAGTCAACCTGGTCCCTACCACCCCCTAGTGGGCATTCCAGCTTTCATGGTGGGCGGTAGGGGTTTTGTCTGATACGGAAGCACTTCCCTTTTTTTAATTTAATTGTCTTCCCTACTTTATAAATCACCATTCCTGTGGAACCGGTGGGTGTTTAGAAAATTGTATTACTAACAGAGATACAAAAATGGGCAGTAGGTATTAAAAAATTGACTACCCCTGTTTTAGACCTATGATACTATGTTCTATTTTTTCATAGAGAAAAAAATAAACTGTTTGCAAACAAATATAAGAAGAAAAGTGAAAAGGTTGGGAGCCAAAGGGAAGAAATGAGAAAGTCATAGTTGGATACGGTTGCTGAGATTCTGAAAGAGGGTAATGAGAAGTTTAAACAAAAAGTAACAGCTATGTTTCAGTTGGAAGAAAGGCTTAATACTAGTACTTCCATGTCAGAAGGACCGAAGTGCTTCCATGGTGAAAGGATTTGTCAGTGACATCACCATTGCCCGGGAGATGCCCAGTGTCAACCCTGAAGCTGATCTGACCGAAGCCATCTTGGAGCTTCAGTGTTGCCACACTGGA
Organism: Rhabdophis nuchalis; assembly: GCA_039707465.1. Taxonomy (NCBI): domain Eukaryota; kingdom Metazoa; phylum Chordata; class Lepidosauria; order Squamata; family Natricidae; genus Rhabdophis; species Rhabdophis nuchalis. The sequence continues at coordinate 31,167,006 of CM077652.1, forward strand.
GCCGAGGGATAGGGAGGGCAGATTAGAAATAGCTAGGGTCAAAGCAAAATACTTTCTCTTGAGAACCAAGGACATTCTCACACCTGGTCAGAGGAAGGAGGAGTGATGTCACCAGGCAACCAGACAGCACCTTGATTGGGACATGTGACTCATTGTTTTGGGAAAGTGGGAAAACTTTCACTTTTAATTAGGTGAAAACCACGAGAACCTTCAGAGTTGGTTTTCACCAGATCTGTGGGTCGAACCAGGAGGATTTCATCCCTGACCTTCATGCAGACATTGTCATACAAACATGGCATATCCAGAAGATTTAGCTAAGGTTCCCAAGGAATGAATGGAATTAACTCTAGAAAGAGTGCAGAGAAGAGCAACAAATATGATTAAGGGACTAGAGGATGAAACATATAATGAATAGTTTCAGGAATTCGGTATACCTATTGTTGGAAGAAATGTCCATCTGGGTTCAGTTCCAAGTGGGTAAAAAGAGACTGGAAACATGGAGGCTGCTTGGAAAGATGGTTTAATGGTGGACAGGATGACATGCCTTGGAGCTCCTGGGTGAAAAGGGAAGACATGCGGAGAGTCCCTGGGTTTTTATGCCCTCTCTGGGCTTCGAACTTCCTGGGGCACAGGAAGGGTATCCTGATTGGTTGCTGTCAGAGGTCATAGCTAGCTTTGTAGGTTGTCTGTGTGCTAAGTTTGGTTGAAACCTAGTAGGTGGTGCAATGAAGGGCAATGAAATGCCTCAAGGGGGTAGATCTTTGTGATGTAGAATAGACTGGCTCAGGCCTTAATGGCCCATTGACAAAGTGGGGAGGGCGGTTAAGAGTGAGGGCTATTTCCTGCCTAAAACATGTTTCTCCATTTCTCATCCAGGGAAGTATAATATTTTGCCTTTTTAATATTTCCTCGGATATTTCATTCTTCTAGGACAGGGGTCTGCAAAGTTGGCTCTTTTAAGACTGGTGGACTTCAACTCCCAGAATTCCCCAGCCAGCCATGCTGGCTGGGGAATTCTGGGAGTTGAAGTCCACCAGTCTTAAAAGAGCCAACTTTGCAGACCCCTGTTCTAGGAGATGGGTGTGTGCTAACTTCCTACACTATCTAATGAAAAGAAAGACTAGGGGTGATAGGATAGCAGCCTTCTAATATTTGCGGGGTTGCCACAGAGAAGAGGGAGTCAACTTATTCTCCAAAGTATCTGAGGGCCAGACCAGAAATAATGAGTGGAAGCTCATCAAAGAGAGATACAACCTAGAACTAAGGATAAATGTCTTGAATAAGAACAATTAATCAGTGGGTGGACTTGTCTGCAGAAGTTGTAGACGCTCCATCACTGGGGGGTTTCCAGAAGAGATTGGACAGCCATTTGACTAGGAGGGTGTAAGGCTCCTTCTTGAGCAGAGGTTGAACTAGAAGACCTCCAAGCTCCCTTCCGACTCTGTTACTCGGTTCTCCCAAGAACAGGTTGCAACACATGGAATTTTCTGAACATATGGGTTATTGTGAATGAGATCCTCTCGAGAACGGCGAGTTTTAAAGCATGCAGTTAACAGAAGGTCACATTTTGGAGGCTGAGAGCCGCTGTCACGGGCTCCTTGGTGACCTCCGGCTGGAGGAACTACGAGGGCTGGGTGGAAAAGAGCAAATAGGCTGCCGTGCGAGGAAATAAAAAAAGAAGGCGAGGGTGTACCGCGCATACTAATGCCAGCCACTTTTCTGTTCGGCTCCTTTGAGGAGCATCGAAGGTGGTTTATTTCTATTATTATAAGCGAAGGCTCTTCTTTTTTTTCCCTTCCCCGACTCACTACAAGATTATGCAGGCTGAGCGCGAGGATCCTGATCAAGGGAGCTGAGCAACGGAGAAGACAGAGGAGGAAATAAATCAAATGAAGGGTTGACAGCCCCTAAATGAAAGCATTGCTATCCGAACAACAACATGCCACGTAATTGATAGAAGAGCAAGATGCTGAACCAGTTGGAAGAGGGGGAGGGAAGGAATCTACACACACACGCACACTGAGAACACATTCTGCTTACCTAATATACAGGTTGATTATCTGCAGGAACTCAAAGCAGCCTAGGGAGACGTTAAGGGAGGATGCGCTCAGAATCTGTAAGTGGGTGGCTTGATCTCTATTCTGGTGATTCTGAATCCTGACACATAGCCACGTTGTGACCTTCCACCATTTGTCTGGATAGTTTGGGTCACCTGGGCAGTTATTTTAAAGTCTTCCCTTTACAGGAAATTTCATTCACGTTCAGGGCCGCGCGCCCCACCTCTGAGAATTTTGCTGGGAGACCTTCCACAAAGCTTTCCTTGAAGGTGAGCCGTTTTGGGGCACCGTTTGACAGTGGAATGATAGAGGTAGTTGTAATTCAATTGTATGTAAAAAAAAATTCCAGTTATTCCTGGGAATGTTCATTGTCCCTGAACCTTACCTTGGTTAGGAATGATGACAGATTAACAGATTAACTGAGTTGGAAGGGACCATATAGGTCATGTAGTCCAACCCACCGCTCAAGCAGGAGACCCTACACCATTTCTGACAAATGGTACTCCAATCTCCTCTTGAAAGTCTCAAGTGATGAAGCTTCCACAACTTCCGAAGGCAACTTCTGTTCCATGGGTTGATTGTTCTCACTGTCAGAAAGTTCCTCCTTATTTCTAGGTTGAATCTCTCCTTGGTCAGCTTCCATCCATTATTCCTTGTCTGCCCTCCAGGTACATTGGAAAATAGCTTGACCATAGCTCCTTTCCATGGCAGCCCCTCAAATATCGGAAGACTGCTATCATGTCTCCCCTGGTCCCTCTCTTTACTAGACTAGCCATGCCAAGTTCCTGCAACCGTTCTTCATATGTTTTAGCCTCCAGTCCCCAAATTATCTTGGTTGCTCTTCTCTGCATTCTTTCCAGAGTCTCAACATCTTCTTTGTAGTGTGGTGACCAAAACTGGATGCAGAATTCTAAGTGTGGTCTTACTAGGGCTTTATATAATGCTTCTTAAGTTCTCCTCGTACCAGGGGTGGAATTCAGCAGTTTCTGACAGGTTCTGGAGAACCTGTAGCAGAAATTTTGAGTAGTTCAGAGAACTGGCAAATACCACGTTTGGCTGGCCCCAGAATGGGGTGGGAATGGAGATTTTGCCGTATCCTTTCCCTGCCACGCTCACAGAACTGGCAGTAAAAAAAATGAATTTCACCACCGCCTTGTACCAATTTCTTAACAGTAAGAACAATTAACCATCTGAATGGCTTGCCTTCAGAAGTTGTGATTCCTCCATCACTGGAGCTTTTTAAGAAGAGGCTGGACAGCCATTTGTATAGGGTCTCCTACTTGAGCAGGAGGTTGGATTAGAAGAAGGGACCTCCAAGGTCCCTTCCAATTCTTTTATTGTGTTACGTTGAAAAGATAGTCAAGCAGGTTGCATTCTTAGACCCAGGAGGAAATCCTGCAGGGATTTCAGTTGTAGAGATGAAGTCCCCTCAAGGCCCCACACATTGAAAAAGAAAACAATATGCAGAGACTTTGTTTTTTTTGCAAAAAGAACCCATACCTTCAATTAAATGTGAATTCTCAGCATAAAATATAATTGCAGATCGGATGGCTAGAGAAACAAAGGGCAAAAGGAGATAATTCTCTCAAAATAGCAGCCCTTAAGTAATAACGGAGGATAATAAAATGCAAGATTGTGGAACGCTTTATATGTAATACTTGTTCCTGAATGATCGGTCGTGTTCGAGTTATGACCATTTGTTTAGTGAACAAGGAGCTCATTTGACATTACCGTTGCATTGAAAAGAAGTGATGCACCACCAGTTCTGACACTCACAACTGTTGCAGCATCCCCACAATCTACATGACCAAATTTGGATGCTTGTATCATCCTGATCACAACTGGTGATCTTCCCAGCCAACTTCCCACAAGCAAAATTGATGGGGAAGAGGGATTCAGAATCAGAATCAGAATAGAGCTGGAAGGGACCTCAGAGGTCTTTTATTCCACCCCCCACTCCCACCCCCGCTCAAGGAGGAGACCCTACACCATCTTATTTATTTATTTATTTAAATTTATACCCCGCCCTTCTCCACAGAGGACCCAGGGCGGCGCACAGGAAATTTAAAAAACATACAAAAATACAATAAATATAATTTTAAAAAACTATTAAATAACCCCATCCTGCGCTAAAACCAAATGTTAAAACCCAATTTAAAACTATCTTAAGTCCCCAAGGGAGGTTAGGCTAGGCCGGCTTGTTGAAACAGATATGTCTTAAGACATTGGCGGAAGAGGCGGAGGTCGGTGATGGTACGTAATTCAGGGGGTAGGTCATTCCAAAGGGCTGGCCCCGCCACAGAGAAGGCTCTTCCCCTGGGCGTCGCCAGTCGGCATTGTCCGGCCGACGGTACCCTGAGGAGGCCCTCTCTGTGGGAGCGGATTGGTCTGAGGGATGTATGGGGCAGGAGGCGGTCTCGCATATAACTAGGTCCCGAGCCATGGAGCGCTTTAAAGATGGTAGTCAAAACCTTGAAGCGCACTCGAAAGGCCACAGGAAGCCAATGCAGCTCGCGCAGGATCGGTGTTATGTGGGAGCATCTAGTGGCTCCCATAATCACCCGCGCGGCTGCGTTTTGGACTAGCTGTAGCTTTCGAGTGCACCTCAAGGGAAGCCCCATGTAGAGAGTATTACAGTAGTCGAGTCGGGACGTCACGAGTGCTTGAGTGACTGTGCGAAGGGCAGCCCGGTCCAGTAAGGGGCGCAGTTGGCGCATCAGGCGAACCTGATGGAACGCCCCCCTGGCCACGGCTGCCACATGGTCCTCCATGGACAGCCGGGAATCCAGGAGGACACCCAAATTGCGCGCCCTCTCCACGGGGGCCAGTGTTTCGCCCCCAATGGCCAGAGTTGGAGTGATCTGGCTGAACCGGGGTGCCGGAAACCACAGCCACTCAGTCTTGGCTGGG